>JAOTOL010001527.1:0-27500 GCA_034440575.1 Imbricaverruca yamaguchii | reverse complement strand
TGGTCCCACGCCATACCGCCGTGGGCCGGCCGTCGACGGTCCACCCGTGTGAGAGTTTGGTCCCACGCCGTACCGCCGTGGGCCGGCCGTCGACGGTCCACCCGTGTGAGAGTTTGGTCCCCTGCCGTACCGCCGTGGGCCGGCCGTCGACGGTCCACCCGTGTGAGAGTTTGGTCCCCCGCCGTACCGCCGTGGGCCGGCCGTCGACGGTCCACCCGTGTGAGAGTTTGGTCCCACGCCGTACCGCCGTGGGCCGGCCGTCGACGGTCCACCCGTGTGAGAGTTTGGTCCCCCGCCGTACCGCCGTGGGCCGGCCGTCGACGGTCCACCCGTGTGAGAGTTTGGTCCCCCGCCGTACCGCCGTGGGCCGGCCGTCGACGGTCCACCCGTGTGAGAGTTTGGTCCCCCGCCGTACCGCCGCCGATCGGAGCAGGCGATCTGGCATGTGCTGGCAGAAGACGTGTCGGCTTTGGATGTAATCGATGTCTAACCTGATACGCGACGCCGCGTCACGCCATGTCACGTGACCGCCGACACGACACGTGCTGGTCGGTCCACGTGCCCGGACCTGCTCCACTGGTCGGCTGTCTTGTCACCCCGCGCCGACACGACACGTGCTGGTCGGTCCACGTGCCCGGACCTGCTCCACTGGTCGGCTGTCTTGTCACCACGCGTCGGTATGAAGGCCGCATTTTCCATCAGCTCTGGGACCGTTGTTCGGTCGAACGTCCTAGATTGTGGGCGCTGTATGGCCATCGCAGTCAATGCGTCCTTAAGCCCAAATAACCAACCGAATGTAGATTTTGGCTGCCACTTTTTGTTTTTATTCAATAACCCACGATTAGGCGACCCTACTGCCTCACCCAATAACGCATACTATCCTTTCTTAATAAAAATACATTAGCTGGTCACGTCCCTCTCAGCTAACAGATGAAAAATATAGTTAAGCATAGCTGACATATAATAGGTTACGCCATGTTGTGTGACATGGTGGTGTAAGTTGCCTTTGATATCAAATAATAGATCATTGAAGTAGACAGACAAAGCTGCCTGATGTTGCACTACACTATCCCCGAACCGGCGATCAAAACTATTAGCAATATAGGGATTCGTTACATTGTATGACGTATTGTGGCCATTTACGTACAAGTCTCAACGCTTCCTCCGTAATCCCATCTGGCTGGTGCATGTTTCTTGTCACTTAGTACGTAGTTTGTCAAAACGTCATTGGGAGGAAAATATGATGTTAATATTTCTTATCATTGTGCACACAGTATTTATCCACAAATTACTCTTTTTTTTCAACTTCATAAGCTGACACTTCCCTTTTAGTATATCGTCACTTTCAAAGCTCTGGCAAATCACGCAATTCCGCAGGTTGTATCCCCAAATAAAAAGTAGATCAAGGAGTAGAAGGTCTAAGAATATTGTTTAGAAGCGATGAACATGATGAGCAACAGCCAAGCGATACCCATATGAAGGTTCGTGACATTCGTAGAATAATGCTTATAATCTCATCCGTGGATAATTGGATAATGTTAAACGACCTGCGATAAATAGTGAGGTTACGAGATTGCTCGTCCGCCAGCCGTCGTGATACGGTAGCCACTGCGTAGATCTTCGTGTAGCCAATGGCGTAGACGCAGAGCAATGGCTGACTGTGTATCCATTGTCCAGCCTCGTCAGTCAGCTCTAAAAGCGTTCTAAATGCGGTGCGGACTTTACATCATCCTGACAAGTCTCGTGTGAATGAGTTTGGGCTGGGCTGGGCTGAACTGGGCTGGGCTGGGCTAGGCTGGGCTGGGCTGGGCTGGTCTGGTCTGGTCTGGTCTGGTCTGGTCTGGTCTGGTCTGGTCTGGGCTAGTCTGGTCTGGTCTAGTCTAGTCTAGTCTAGTCTAGTCTAGTCTAGTCTAGTCTAGTCTAGTCTAGTCTAGTCTAGTCTAGTCTGGTCTGGTCTGGTCTGGTCTGGTCTGGTCTGGTCTGGTCTGGTCTGGTCTGGTCTGGTCTGGTCTGGTCTGGTCTGGTCTGGTCTGGTCTGGTCTGGTCTGGGCTGGGCTGGGCTGGGCTGGGCTGGGCTGGGCTGGGCTGGGCTGGGCTGGGCTGGGCTGGGCTGGCTTGAACTGAGTTGGTCCGAACAAGGCTGGTCTGAGTTGAATTGGGTTTGGCTGAGCTGTATTGAGCTGGCTGAACTGGCCTGCGCTAGACTTGGCGTTCTCCCAGAGTAGAGCCTGCTGCTTGTACCATAGCCACATCACGCAATTCTATGTTGTGTTGAAGGTTAGCACGTCGCCGGCGCCGATGCGCTCCAGCCACAGCCGGCCGGGCCAGTTTCCCCGGCTGCCGACAGGTCAGAGTCTGGACGGACGGCCGGCAGTCTCGGTATTGGTCATCGCGTCCCACCGCCGACCATTACCCAACGCTGCTCCTGCGTGCAGGCCGCGACCATCGGGCGTTCGGGCTCCGCACGGCGGCCGTTTTTCAGCTCGTCGCGTGTCGCTGTCGTTCTTTCTGTGATGTGGCGCTGTCTCGTTCCTGTGTTATTTATAGCTGCGTTGCCAGTGCTGAGCCTGGCTGCCAGTAGGCGTAGTGTTGGTTGGTTGGTTATTTGAGTTTTATGGCGCATCGACCAGGTGTGGTCATTTAGCGAGTAGGCGTAGTGTGCTGGTGGTCGCTGTGGAGAGTCGTGTCATCGCCAAGTGTCGCCGTCTGCACTCTGCGCAGGGCTGCGAGGCATTGTTCTGTCAAGTGCGGACTCCTCGTCTCCGCTGAGTAGCGCTGTCCTCCCGCTGCTGTCTGCCGTTGTCGGTCGCTCTCCATCGTCGCTGTCCTTCCACGCCGTCCGAGCCAGCTGCCGAATGTCTTGTGATTGGCGGCGCTCCTCTGCAGTATCGGGGTGGCTCCGGCCAAGGTCACGGTGTCCCTGAGGAGAGGGTCACGGTGTCCCTGCTGTGGTCAGGAGCGGGTGACGGCCCAGGTCACGGTGTCCCTGTTGTGGTCAGGAGCGGGTGACGGCCCAGGTCACGGTGTTCCTGTCATCACCAGCAGCGGGTGACGGCCCAGGTCACGGTGCCCCTGTTGTGATCAGGAGCGGGTGACGGCCCAGGTCACGGTGTCCCTGCCCTGGTCAGGAGTGGCCGCGCCGCGCGTCGTCTCGCTCTCGGGCGAATCGTGACCGACGAATATATCCCGTCATGTTTTGTTGAAGAGAGGGCTCGTCAGCGGGCCGAGAGTCTGCCGACTCCCAAGGGAGGTGGGCCGCCCTCGGCACTGTTTTTCCGTGTATCACTGAATTGGTCGGAAGTTGGCTGTTCCACCAGTTGGCGGCTGTCCCCGGACTGACTGCCTCCCGGGAGGGGTGGTTGGGCAGTCAGCATATGCCGCACAGAGCGCAGTGTGCAGTGTGCATGTCCCAGCTGCATGTAGCGATGTGGGCGGGTGGCGGTGCCGCCCGGCATCGAGGACGTAGCCGCCGCCCGCCGCCGCCCGCCGCCGCCCGCCGCCGCCCGCCGCCACCCGCCGCCACCCGCCGCCGCGCTAATTCAACTGTAACTATGTTCCCTCTGAGCAGCTGCGCGAGTGATCAGAACTGGCCGAAGCGCCCTAAAACCCAAACCCTGAGCAGCTGGGGCCCGGTCGAGTCGGGAGTTGTGTGACCGGCCGTCGCCGGTCGAGCCGTTACCGAAATTTGCCGCTGGTACTGAGCATGACGTTGCTGAGACACTGCTTGGTGTTACTGAGGACACTGCTACTGATCATGTTGTTACCGAGGGCATTGTGCGGTGTTGCTGAGTACACCGATCAGTGTTACTGAGGACACGATTACTAAACATATTAGGACTACTGAGCATTGCGTGTAAAGAAAATATACGACCTTCAAAATACTAGGAGGTGCTGAGCAGATATCAAAAGTAATGATAAAGGTTTTATTTTATTACTCAACGTTTCGGCGAGGGGCCGTGGAATGCAGAAACACCTCCTCGGTCTAGACGCTCACAGAAACTCTAAATAAAAACAAACTGTGTCAAGAAGGAAAATCCACTCCAAAACAAACTGGAGCTGGAAGCAATGCCAGGCACCCAGAACCAAACTCTCTCTGGGGAAGCACGAGCCGGCCATACGTTCTAATGTCCATACTTACTCAGGTCACCTATGCAAATACAAATAGATACCTCACCCCAAAGCAAACTAGAAGCAATGCTAAGTGTCGAGTATCAAATCCTCTGAGCAAGCACGAGCCATGTCTACATATACATGTCGATACATATATATCTCGCGCACATATATATATATATATATACATATACACTATATATACACATATACATATACACTCGCGCACATATGTATCTCATGTATATATATATATATATATATATATATATATATATATATATATATATATATATATATATATAATATACAATATAGCGCGTAATGTGTACTACATATAATTTATGTTTATGTATATTTTATGTGATATACCAAGACGTCGTTTGCGTGCTTAGTTTAGTAGCCTTTGCCAGCTGCACCTGGTATATTGAAGGTATATCAGGACATATATCTTCTTTACGCGTAATGTCTAAAGCCCAGTAGCATCTAAGAGCCATTCTTCGTTGCATTAAACAGGATTATTGAGGACATGGTTTCTAAACAGTCTTACTGAGGACACGATTACGAAACATGGTGTTACTGAGGACACGATTGCTGAGGGTTTTTCTATATTAACGTAGCATTATACTATACATGGTATACTAGCATAGTATTGCTAATGGGGCTCTAGAGATCTGCAAATCTCGACTCCAAACCGTAGGTCATAGATTCGATATCCACCTGTCGCTCATCTTCGCCTGCAGCCAGTCGGTGTGAGATTGTGGCAACACTACATGAATCACCAAAGCAGTCGACGCGTCGTAAAACCAACACCCAGCAACCAGCACATCATTAGTGAGGACAGTGCTACTGGGGACACTGAAGCCACTGAAACCAACACCCAACAACCAGCACATCCTTAGTGAGGACAGTGCTACTGATGACACTGAAGCCACTAAAACCAACACCCAACAACCAGCACATCATTAGTGAGGACAGTGCTACTGAGGACACTGAAGACACAAATTATTTTTTTAGCACTGTGTGTGCGTTTATTACGGAGCTCATTCACATTTCTCTGGTAACAATAGTGGTCCGCGATTCTGTGCCAACAACCAGCACCAAAATGTGAGGTCCTTTTTAGCCTTCTCTGAATGTCGCTATTGATCTTTTCCTTCTTTTTCTAACTTTCCCAAAGTGATCAGGATAGAACATATGTTCCAGCTATATTGAGAACAGAAGGCAGTTCGTTTCCGTTAACTACAGCAGTACGTGCTAGCCGTTCTGTAACAGCGAAGTGCTGATGGAGATTGAATTTCACCTCATCGTTCCTGTCATGTCCATAGATGTAAGTAAGTTTGAAGAATATTGGGGTCCATCACTGACACTTGTTCATTCAGCCCCCCCCCCCACGTTGCATAGTCCGTATTATAAAAATTATACATCCACACGAAGTAACATTGAATAGTAAAGTGAACCTGTATAAATGGAGCGATGAATGCAAACATACACGGAGACATGACACATGTATGTGACGAAAATGAACATGAATAATATTTTTTATTTCACATGCCTTTTCGACAGGCCAGGCAGATTTGATGATGTCATACGTAAGCGTCATGCACGGTCGGAATAGAAGGAATAGATTGCGCGTCATCTTGTTAGGGTTATGCTGAGTCATTTGATGACACGTTGCATCGTGTACCGAGGCCGATCCTGAATTTGCCGAGAGGGATCTGTTCCAGGGACGCTTGTCGAAGGAACGCACGAGTGCGCAGGCGAAAGCGTTGAGCGGTCTGAGGTAGGGGTGCGTTCAAGCGTTCTGGAGGGGGCCACATCTCTATTCTGGGGGGGGGGAGGTATGCCCTCAGTCGCCCCTGGATTCACCAGTGAGGTTTAGTGGGTCTCACATCTACACTTTGGAAGCTGAACAGTACCTCACGACTGTGCGCCTTTTGCGCAGCAGCTCAACGGTAGCAAGTGCTTATCATGCAGTCCAGAGGGCAAGCTGATCTTAATAAGAAATGGCTGATAATAGTGTCTGACTGTGTGCTTTGCACGGTGTCTTTTTCTCTTAATCCAATGAACCGCGTGGTATGATCAGTTGCTTGAATTTTTGCTGCTGTGCCGTTTGGGTTCTGACCTCGGGCAGATGTAGTATGCGAGCCCGGAGCTGTCGCTTCTCAACGTGCCGTCGCAGAGACTCGCCCAGTGTTGCGGAAGCGAGCTGCTCGAGTCTTCAGAATGCCACACATTCGGTGTCGGCCGGTCCCCGCTCCGACTGGCTGACAGCCGGAGGCAATATATCGGGTCGCGCGTCCCATGCACGCTGTGCCGCGCCGACGGACGCTGTGTCTGGCGGCGCGCCATTTCTGTGGATGGGGAAGGGGGAGGGGGCGGTGCCTGCCTCCACTCCCTTGCACCGCCCACGATGCGCCGACACCACCAAAATGAATACCCCGGTCTTCATAGCTGACGGCGTGTCATCTTCTGCCGCCGTCTTGGCGTGTGTGTGCCGCACCCCACCAGTGGGGCGGCAGACTGTCAGCTGGTGTGTGCCATACCCGGCCAGTGGGGCGACCGGCTGTCAGCTGGTGTGTGCCACACCCCACCAGCGGGGCGACCGGCTGTCAGCTGGTGTGTGCCGCACCCGGCCACCAGCGGGGCTGTCAGCTGGTGTGTGCCACACCCCACCAGTGGGGCGGCAGACTGTCAGCTGGTGTGTGCCATACCCGGTCAGTGGGGCGGCCGGCTGTCAGCTGGTGTGTGCCACCCCGGCCAATGTGGCTGCAGCTGGTGTGTGCCACACCCGGCCAGCGGGGCGACCGGCTGTCAGCTGGTGTGTGCCGCACCCGACCAATGGGGCTGTCAGCTGGTGTGTGCCACACCCGGTCAGTGGGGCGGCCGGCTGTCAGCTGGTGTGTGCCGTACCCCACCAGTGGGGCTGTCAGCTGGTGTGTGCCACACCCGGCCAGTGGGGCGACCGGCTGTCAGCTGGTGTCACTCAATACGAGTGTCGACATGTATCGTGGGGGCTCCCGATCGACTCGTGAGCTAAGAATAGCGTCTGTTTGTTCCGGGGCGCTTCCCGAGCAATGTTTGTTGGGGACGAGTAGTCTAGGGTTAAGTTGCCCATCTCACAATCGAAAGGTTGTGGGTTCGAGTCTCACCTGTCGCTACTCTTTGCCCGCGCGACCAATCGGCGCAAGAGATTGGCGACGCTCCATGACTCAACGGTCGATGTGTCGTAAATACCAGCAGCCACCACCACAACAATGTTTGCTCCTCTTTTACGAGTGAAGTGTCAATAAGCACTGCAGTTGTTATTCGAACTGTCCCAGCGCCAGCTGGCCGCCTGGCGGCCCGCCTGGCCAGCTGACCGCCTGGCGGCACGTCCACATCGCAGTCGCGCCTCCGCCGCCAGCTGCGCCGGTCCGGTGTCGAGTGGTCACCTCAATGAAGCGGCCGTAAACAGGTTTTGGGCCACGGCTGCCGAGCTAATTATTTCAGCGATCTGTTGAGGACACAAGAGCTAAATGGTGGAAGCACCTTTAACTTTGGTGGAAGCACCTTTACAATCCCAACACGAGAATATGAGACACGAGACAACTTGACACATGGGAACTTAACCAATGCCGCTTGTGGGGACTGATCTGATTCTACCTTCTTGCAAGCTTCTGCAATCATAGTGATGGCTTTATATTTCAAATATTGATAGTGTGCGTTAAAATGATCAGGCACTGGATCTGGGACCTAGTGTGATTATTCTGACGCCCACCACAGCCAGTTAACAACACTGACGATTCTATTCATAGCAAAGTATTATGGATTTTCCATAAGAACAGTCTAGGCAGAGGCGCCAAGCTCAAAGTAATTTAGTAGCGAAGTCGCGGGGCAACCTAAGTTGCAAAAGCTTCCGACTTTAGCTCATGTTGAATCAATACAGAACGAGAGGATGTCTTCGTAGAGTGGTTCTAAATGGCTGCCAGTATTGGGAATAGGAAAATAGCATGACCGAAACTTTTTGAAAAGTTGGAGTATCGTCCACCCCTGAGTTAATTTAGAAGAGTATTCGTCGGTGTGGCCGGCAGTCGGTTGGTGTGCGCCGGGCACCGCGCCACCGCCGCGACGTGCCCATTCACCACCGCCGCGCCACCGCCTCGCCACCGCCGCGCCACCCCCGCGCCACCGCCTCGCCACCGCCGCGCCACCGCCTCGCCACCGCCTCGCCACCGCCGCGCCACTGCCGCGCCACCCCCGCGCCACCACCGCGCCACCGCCGCGCCACCGCCGCGCCACTGCCGCGCCACCGCCGCGACGTGCCCATTCACCACCACCGCTCACTGCCGCACCACCTCACCACCTCCTCACCACCTCCACGACACCACCACGACGTGCCCATTCACCACCACCACCACCGCCGCCCACCGCCACACCATGCCCATTCACCACCGCCGGCCCGTTCGCTGTGAGATCGGCCGATCGGAAGAAATTACTGCGGCTGCGAGGCGGCTGGCCGGATGGCCGGATGGCTGGCTGGCGCAGGACCGGCCAGGCGGCCGGGCGTCGAGGGACCGCCGAACGGCTCCGGCACAGAACGGAAGCGTGGGCGGGTCAGACGTGGGACTCGGCTGTCGGCCGATGGAGAAGTGGGTGGCGCTGATCTCACCGTCGCGCTTGTCGCGTGAGGCTTGACAGTGTTGTGTGAGAGCTCCCTATTTTTTGACGATAAACTGTAGTAGAAGCTACACTGCACACGTCATAGATGCAGTAGGAAGCTGCTTCAATCTGGACGTTTCCCTGACACTTTACGTCCGGGCATGACATTCTTGTTTCATACCAGAGCGGCTCTGCGACAAATCTGTTCGTTGGTCGCTCTTGGGCGGTAAAGACGAGCTAGATTCTACCATTGTTGGGGCAGCAAAGACGGGCTAGATTCTAACACTTGGTGCAATAAGTACGGGCTAAATACTTACACTGTTTGATGGGCAGACAGGCTGGATGCTAGTATTGCTAGAGAGGTAAAGACAGGCTTGATCCTACTAAGCTACTGCTGAGCGGTAAAGACGGTCTAGATACCACCACTGCTGGGCAGTGAAGACAGGCTAGATACTACCACTGGTGGGGCGATAAAGACTGGCTATATCCTGCCACAGCTGAGCGGTAAAGATAGGCTATATCCTACCACAGCTGAGCGGTAAAGACAGGCTATATCCTACCACAGCTGAGCGGCAAAGACAGGCTATATCCTACCACAACTGAGCGGTAAAGACAGGCTATATCCTACCACAGCTGAGCGGCAAAGACAGGCTATACCCTACCACAGCTGAGCGGTAAAGACAGGCTATATCCTACCACAGCTGAGCGGTAAAGACAGGCTATATCCTACCACAGCTGAGCGGTAAAGATAGGCTATATCCTACCACAGCTGAGCGGTGAAGATAGGCTATATCCTACCACAGCTGAGCGGTAAAGACAGGCTATATCCTACCACAGCTGAGCGGTAAAGATAGGCTATATCCTACCACAGCTGAGCGGTAAAGACAGGCTATATCCTACCACAGCTGAGCGGTAAAGATAGGCTATATCCTACCACAGCTGAGCGGTGAAGACAGGCTATATCCTACCACAGCTGAGCGGTAAAGACAGGCTATATCCTACCACAGCTGAGCGGTAAAGACAGGCTATATCCTACCACAGCTGAGCGGTAAAGATAGGCTATATCCTACCACAGCTGAGCGGTAAAGACAGGCTATATCCTACCACAGCTGAGCGGTAAAGACAGGCTATATCCTACCACAGCTGAGCGGTAAAGATAGGCTATATCCTACCACAGCTGAGCGGTAAAGACAGGCTATATCCTACCACAGCTGAGCGGTAAAGACAGGCTATATCCTACCACAGCTGAGCGGTAAAGGCAGGCTATAGTCTACCACAGCTGAGCGGTGAAGACGGGCTATATCCTACCACAGCTGAGCGGTGAAGACGGGCTATATCCTACCACATGCTGAGCGGTGAAGACAGGCTATATCCTACCACAGCTGAGCGGTAAAGACAGGCTATATCCTACCACAGCTGAGCGGTAAAGACAGGCTATATCCTACCACAGCTGAGCGGTAAAGACGGGCTATATCCTACCACAGCTGAGCGGTAAAGACAGGCTATATCCTACCACAGCTGAGCGGTAAAGACAGGCTATATCCTACCACAGCTGAGCGGTAAAGACAGGCTATATCCTACCACAGCTGAGCGGTAAAGATAGGCTATATCCTACCACAGCTGAGCGGTGAAGACAGGCTATATCCTACCACAGCTGAGCGGTAAAGACAGGCTATATCCTACCACAGCTGAGCGGTAAAGGCAGGCTATAGTCTACCACAGCTGAGCGGTGAAGACAGGGCTATATCCTACCACAGCTGAGCGGTGAAGACGGGCTATATCCTACCACATGCTGAGCGGTGAAGACAGGCTATATCCTACCACAGCTGAGCGGTAAAGACAGGCTATATCCTACCACAGCTGAGCGGTAAAGACAGGCTATAGTCTACCACAGCTGAGCGGTAAAGACGGGCTATATCCTACCACAGCTGAGCGGTGAAGACAGGCTATATCCTACCACAGCTGAGCGGTGAAGACAGGCTATATCCTACCACAGCTGAGCGGTGAAGACAGGCTATATCCTACCACAGCTGAGCGGTAAAGACAGGCTATATCCTACCACAGCTGAGCGGTAAAGACAGGCTATATCCTACCACAGCTGAGCGGTAAAGACAGGCTATATCCTACCACAGCTGAGCGGTGAAGACGGGCTATATCCTACCACAGCTGAGCGGTGAAGACGGGCTATATCCTACCACAGCTGAGCGGTAAAGACAGGCTATATCCTACCACAGCTGAGCGGTGAAGACGGGCTATATCCTACCACAGCTGAGCGGTGAAGACGGGCTATATCCTACCACAGCTGAGCGGTACAGACAGGCTATATCCTACCACATGCTGAGCGGTACAGACAGGCTATATCCTACCACAGCTGAGCGGTGAAGACGGGCTATATCCTACCACAGCTGAGCGGCAAAGACAGGCTATATCCTACCACAGCTGAGCGGTAAAGATAGGCTATATCCTACCACAGCTGAGCGGTAAAGACAGGCTATATCCTACCACAGCTGAGCGGTGAAGACAGGCTATATCCTACCACAGCTGAGCGGTAAAGACAGGCTATATCCTACCACAGCTGAGCGGTGAAGACAGGCTATATCCTACCACAGCTGAGCGGTAAAGACAGGCTATATCCTACCACAGCTGAGCGGCAAAGACAGGCTATATCCTACCACAGCTGAGCGGTAAAGACAGGCTATATCCTACCACAGCTGAGCGGTGAAGACGGGCTATATCCTACCACAGCTGAGCGGTAAAGACGGGCTATATCCTACCACAGCTGAGCGGTAAAGACAGGCTATATCCTACCACAGCTGAGCGGTGAAGACGGGCTATATCCTACCACAGCTGAGCGGTGAAGACGGGCTATATCCTACCACAGCTGAGCGGTAAAGACGGGCTATATCCTACCACAGCTGAGCGGTAAAGACAGGCTATATCCTACCACAGCTGAGCGGTAAAGACAGGCTATATCCTACCACAGCTGAGCGGCAAAGACAGGGCAGACACTGCCACTGGTGTGGCGGCCAGCGCGGCATTTCCGTGCAGAGCGGTGCTGGTAGCCCGCTGGGACCGGTGTCTGCCGACCGTTGCCACTACATCAGGCGCGACCGCCACACACCTGCCGGAACCTGCCAGTATCGGCCGCACACCGTGACACGCCATGTACGGCCGGTCGCGACCCGATCCAGACTGGCACACCGCGCCACTGGCGGCCAGCAGAAATATTGGCGGCCTGCAATGGGGCGCGGTGCACTATGTGTTTGTGGTGTCTCGTATATTGATTCGGACGTCTGCCGCTCCGACATTCCATGTCAGTCGTATTGGGCGGATCTGCTCCACTTACCGAGTGCGCTCTGAATCTGCACCGGACGACTGAATGTATATGTATATATACGAGTATATATATATATATATATATATATATATATATATATATATATATATATATATATATATGTATGTATGCATGTATATACACATCCCTATGGCGCCGAATGAATGTGTGCGGTAAAACTGAGCATATACGGTACCGACTGAGCATGTACGGTTCCGACTGAGTGTGTACGGTACCTACTGGGGGTGTACGGTACCGACTGGGTACCGACTGGGTACCGACTGGGTGTGTACGGTACCGACTGAGTGTGTACGGTACCGACTGAGTGTGTACGGTACCGACTGAGTGTGTACGGTACCGACTGAGTGTGAACGGTACCGACTGGGTGTGTACGGTACCGACTGGGTGTGTAACGTACCGACTGAGTGTGTACGGTACCGACTGGGTGTGTAACGTACCGACTGAGTGTGTACGGTACCGACTGAGTGTGTACGGTACCGACTGAGTGTGAACGGTACCGACTGGGTGTGTACGGTGCCGACTGAGTGTGTACGGTGCCGACTGGGTGTGTACGGTGCCGACTGAGTGTGTACGGTACCGACTGGGTGTGTACGGTACCGACTGGGTGTGTACGGTACCGACTGGGTGTGTACGGTACCGACTGGGTGTGTACGGTACCGACTGGGTGTGTACGGTACCGACTGGGTGTGTACGGTACCGACTGGGTGTGTACGGTACCGACTGAGTGTGTACGGTACCGACTGGGTGTGTATGGTACCGACTGGGTGTGTACGGTACCGACTGGGTGTGTACGGTACCGACTGAGTGTGAACCGCACCAACTGAGTTATCTGTGCTGCAATAAGCCGAGTCTGGCGCTGCGTACCAGCTCTCTGGAGACCAGATGTGATGAACACGGCGGCTCTGCGCCAGCCAACACCGCTGAAATTGCACTGAAAATGAAAACGACTCTGTCTTTCGCGTAAACACGCGCAATGCCTGGTGGTGTTGGTCGTCACCGGGCTGGCTTATCTGTGGCGGCAGGTGCGCGCGAGCGGTCCCGATGTGGCCGGATACGTGCTGGGCCGGCGCAGACGGCCGCTTTTGTGCGAGTCGGTCTCCGCTGAATGGAGGCCAAGGTGGGCGGTGGTCGTTTGAACTGCAACAAGCGTCGTTCAGACGCCGGCAGAGAACAAAATTGGCCGTAATCTCTCCGCGTTTGGGGAGATGAGAGACTGAGACGACGGCAAGCACAGATCTAGAGCGAGTAATTCGCACGCAGGCAGGCAGTAGGAGACAAACAGACAGACGATGGAGGAGAGCAGTAGAAGAGAAAAAGAGAGAGAGAGAAGAGAGAGAGAGAGAGAGAGAGAGAGAGAGAGAGAGAGAGAGAGAGAGAGAGAGAGAGAGAGAGAGAGAGAGAGAGAGAGAGAGAGAGAGAGAGAGAGAGAGAGAGAGAGGGAGAGAGAGAGAGAGAGAGAGAGGGAGGGAGAGGAAGAGGGAGGGAGAGAGAGGACGAGGTAGATACAGTCAAAGACGAAGAGGAAGAGATAAACTAGGACAGATGAGCAAAGAACAAAGGAACCTATTACTGCGCATAGTGTTATCGGTGATGTTGCTGAGCGAGGTATTCCTACTGAGGGTGGGGGTCGAGTTTCTGTTCGTCTCCAATCGAAAAGTCATGAGTTCGAGTCCAACCTGTCGCTCCTCTCCGCTCGAGACGAATCAACTTGAGTGATTGGCAAAGCAGCTATATGACCAAAATAGTCGACTCGTAAAGCCAATGCCCAGCGAATAGCTAGTAAGGATAGTAAGGATCAGCGTAGGATTAGGAAGGAAAGTGCTACTTAGTGCACCATCGTTGACCACTGTTATTGACGACGCTCACCGATCACAATATCACCGAACACCAAACGTTTGAGTCGAAGCGCCCTAAAGCCCATAGTACTGACAACAACTGCATGTTATTGCCGAGTAGTTAGTTAGTTATTTGGGCTTAGGGGCGCTTCGACTGCTTCGGTCATACAGCACCCATTTATTGCCGAGTACTTTCCCGTAATAACTGTAGCTGACCATCATTGGGTGTTTAAAAAAAAACAATATCGAGTACATCAGCATATGTGGCCATTTTGTTCTCGCTTTCTCTAAATATGGGTACAGATAGCCGGGCAGAGTTCGACATGGAGACAGAGGAAGCAAGAGACCTACAGACAGAACGAAAGAGAAAGACGGGGAGGGATCGAAGCCAATTGCAGCATAGGAAGAGAAGCCGAAGTATGGTGACGGCCAGTGTCACGAAGTGACATACGAAGCGGGTAGGGGCAGCTGGCTGTTTTCTCCAGGGCAGCTGGCTGTTTTCTCCAGTGGCAACAGCCTCAGATGTCGGGCCGATCGATTCGCTTTAGCACGCGGACTGCACCGGCGAGCCGCCTCGGAATTGGCGCGGCTCGCCGGCGGCTGTCATTTTCCGGGGCGACTGGGCCGCGTCGGCCGGGCCGGCCGAATCTGCGGGTCACGGGAGATCGATGTGCTGCCGGCCGCGTCCTGCGGAGGTGCCCGCCGCGCCGCCGCCGCCGCCGCCGCCGCACCGGCCGCGGCGCGCCGACTTGTCGCGCCGGCGACGGCCGTCGCCAGAGTGATGCATCAGCCGGCAGGTTTTGCGCCTGCCCGCGCCAACCGGCTCGTTGGTTATGCAGCGGAGGCGGCCGGCGGTTGGAATAATGGAGCGATTGAGCCGGCGACGGCTCGCCAGAGTCCCGCCGCGGCTGGCCGAGTATGCCTCCGGGCGGTCTCGTCGGCGACACGTCTGGTGTACTGGCAGGTGTCGGATGTCTGGTGTACTGGCTGGTGTCGGATGTCTGGTGTACTGACAGGTGTCGGGAGGTCTGGTGTACTGGCTGGTGTCGGAGGTCTGGTGTACTGGCTGTTGTCGGATGTCTGGTGTACTGGCTGGTGTCGGGAGGTCTGGTGTACTGGCTGGTGTCAGAGGTCTGGTGTACTGGCTGGTGTCGGATGTCTGGTGTACTGGCAGGTGTCGGGAGGTCTGGTGTACTGGCTGGTGTCGGATGTCTGGTGTACTGGCTGTTGTCGGATGTCTGGTGTACCGGCTGGTGTCGGATGTCTGGTGTACTGGCAGGTGTCGGATGTCTGGTGTACCGGCTGGTGTTGGATGTCTGGTGTATTGACAGGTGTCGGATGTCTGGTGTACTGGCTGGTGTTGGATGTCTGGTGTACTGGCTGTTGTCGGATGTCTGGTGTACTGGCTGTTGTCGGATGTCTGGTGTACTGGCTGGTGTTGGATGTCTGGTGTACTGACAGGTGTCGGGAGGTCTGGTGTACTGGCTGGTGTCGGATGTCTGGTGTACTGGCTGTTGTCGGATTCTGGTGTACTGGCTGTTGTCGGATGTCTGGTGTACTGGCTGGTGTCGGATGTCTGGTGTACTGACAGGTGTCGGATGTCTGGTGTACTGGCTGGTGTTGGATGTCTGGTGTACTGGCTGTTGTCGGATGTCTGGTGTACTGGCTGTTGTCGGATGTCTGGTGTACTGGCTGGTGTTGGATGTCTGGTGTACTGACAGGTGTCGGGAGGTCTGGTGTACTGGCTGGTGTCGGATGTCTGGTGTACTGGCTGTTGTCGGATGTCTGGTGTACTGGCTGTTGTCGGATGTCTGGTGTACTGGCTGGTGTCGGATGTCTGGTGTACTGGCTGGTGTCGGATGTCTGGTGTACTGGCTGTTGTCGGATGTCTGGTGTACTGGCTGGTGTCGGATGTCTGGTGTACTGGCTGGTGTCGGATGTCTGGTGTACTGGCTGGTGTCGGATGTCTGGTGTACTGGCTGGTGTCGGATGTCTGGTGTACTGGCTGGTGTCGGATGTCTGGTGTACTGGCTGGTGTCGGATTTCTGGTGTACTGGCAAGTGTCAAATGCCTGGTGTACTGACTGGTGTTCAATGTCTGTGTCGTATCGTGTCTCGCTTCTTGTGTCTCTCTTCACGTTGCATTGTGTCCTGTAGCATGCTGTGTTGCTTAGTGTCATACGGTACGCTGTATTGTGGTCCTACGACATGCTATGTTATTTCGTGTCCCACGGTATGCTGTGTTGCTTCGTGTCTTACACTATGTTGGGTTGTTTCATGTCCTACATCATGCTGAGTTGTTCCATATCATATGGTATTCTGCATCGGTTCATTTCGTATGGTAAGCTGTGTTGTCATGCTCTACGGTATGCTGCGTTGGTTCCTGTCCCACGGTACGTTGTGTGGTTTCGTGTCATACGATATCATGTGTTGTTTCGTGTCTGACATCACTTGTATCAGCCATTTGTTCTGGATTTCTATTGACGTGCGCTCTATTGTTCAAGAGGCTCGGTGCCTCTTGCATAGTTTAGTGTTCTGGAGGCGCATGGCTTGTTCGAAACGTGGCCGTCTTCTGTATGACATGATAGACGTCTGGCCGTGTCATGAGTTGTCTCGTGTCCAGCCCCCATTGACGTCTGGCCGTGTCGTGAGTTGTCTCGTGTCCAGCCCCCATTGACGTCTGGCCGTGTCGTGAGTTGTCTCGTGTCCAGCCCCCATTGACGTCTGGGCGTGTCGTGAGTTGTCTCGTGTCCAGCCCCCATTGACGTCTGGGCGTGTCATGAGTTGTCTCGTGTCCAGCCCCCCATTGACGTCTGGCCGTGTCATGAGTTGTCTCGTGTCCAGCCCCCATTGACGTCTGGGCGTGTCGTGAGTTGTCTCGTGTCCAGCCCCCATTGACGTCTGGCCGTGTCATGAGTTGTCTCGTGTCCAGCTCCCATTGACGTCTGGCCGTGTCGTGAGTTGTCTCGTGTCCAGCTCCCATTGACGTCTGGCCGTGTCATGAGTTGTCTCGTATCCAGCCCCCATTAACGTCTGGCCGTGTCATGAGTTGTCTCGTATCCAGCCCCCATTGACGTCTGGCCGTGTCATGAGTTGTCTCGTGTCCAGCCCCCATTGACGTCTGGCCGTGTCATGAGTTGTCTCGTGTCCAGCCCCCATTGACGTCTGGCCGTGTCGTGAGTTGTCTCGTGTCCAGCCCCCATTGACGTCTGGCCGTGTCGTGAGTTGTCTCGTGTCCAGCCCCCATTGACGTCTGGCCGTGTCGTGAGTTGTCTCGTGTCCAGCCCCCATTGACGTCTGGCCGTGTCGTGAGTTGTCTCGTGTCCAGCCCCCATTGACGTCTGGGCGTGTCGTGAGTTGTCTCGTGTCCAGCCCCCATTGACGTCTGGCCGTGTCGTGAGTTGTCTCGTGTCCAGCTCCCATTGACGTCTGTCCGTGTCATGAGTTGTCTCGTGTCCAGCCCCCATTGACGTCTGGGCGTGTCGTGAGTTGTCTCGTGTCCAGCCCCCATTGACGTCTGGCCGTGTCATGAGTTGTCTCGTGTCCAGCTCCCATTGACGTCTGGGCGTGTCGTGAGTTGTCTCGTGTCCAGCTCCCATTGACGTCTGGCCGTGTCATGAGTTGTCTCGTGTCCAGCCCCCATTGACGTCTGGGCGTGTCGTGAGTTGTCTCGTGTCCAGCCCCCATTGACGTCTGGGCGTGTCGTGAGTTGTTTCGCGTCCAGCTGCATTAGGTACATCGTGCAGAAACAGTTCTCTACCTTCCAGCTCCATTACGCTCATTCCTGAATCCCATGTGCTGGGCCGTCAACCGTGTGCTTTCCAACGTCTGGTACCTTCGGAGTGGTACGGCCAATTTTGGGTTTATACGAATGAGCTAACTGTAGTTCCAAGTCTGACTCGGCGAATGGCGTGCTGTGCTTATGCATGGAACAACACCGAACGATGCTTTCCACATGAAGCGTCGCAGTGTTGACGCACGTACATACTACGTGACGTATATGTGAGTGGCGCGGCACTCTGGGAGCTGCTAGCTGTGGCTTTCAACTGTGGTGCTCTGAACGGCTGTGACATCACTTTCCATTGCATAGCGCCATTGAAAACGTACTCATGGCTATTGTTCTGTCCTGTTTCGTGTTAAGCCCTGTCTGATCTACGTCATGTGCCATGGAAGTATATGCTTGCTTGCTAGTTATGTTGGTATTTGGTTAATGCCTGAATATATACGCGTTCAAGATGGTCCTAGCCTGGTGGTCCGCACAAAAACTCTGCCATTCGAGTGTGCTAGCTTGAGAGCTGCATTGTATATCATGCAAGAGCCCGACGATCGCCCGACTTGGCCTGTCTTGCACTGAGTGTCGCATGCAGTCCGGTCTAACCTATCCCGGGGAGAACCAGTTCAGCGAGTAACCTGGCCTGATATCCCACGAGGAGTCCACCGAATGGGCTGGCCTG
Source organism: Imbricaverruca yamaguchii (assembly GCA_034440575.1). Taxonomy (NCBI): domain Eukaryota; kingdom Metazoa; phylum Arthropoda; class Thecostraca; family Neoverrucidae; genus Imbricaverruca; species Imbricaverruca yamaguchii. The sequence continues at coordinate 9,106 of JAOTOL010001527.1, read as the reverse complement.
ACCTCGGATTCTCAATACCATAAGTTGTCACGGAAGATTACGTCCGTCGAACGACTTGACGTGCGGGAACTGGACTTGGCGCGATCGCCCTGTCACTCCCAAGTCGTTCGCCGATGCTCTTCTGCGACAATTTAGGTTGTTGAAGATCCAAGATCCGTCCTTGAAGTGACTCGACCTGACGTATCCTAGCGCAGGGTGTGTCTGTCTGTCGGATGACCTGACTTGACGTAGCGTGCGGCGGGAGAGTGTCGGCCGAATGACCTGACCTGATGTTCTTGTTTGTTTATTGGTTGGTTCATGACACACTTTATGCACATTCACGGCTAATGGCGCCGCCCACACTGTTTCGCCGGTGGGCCGCGGGATTCGGAAATGTCCTGAGGCGCTAGAGTCGAACCCGGGACCTTTGGTACCCATAGCCCGACACCTTAACCACTCGGCCATCCCCGCCCCTGACCTGACCTGATGTCTCCTGCCGCAGGGGAGAGTCTGTCGGCCGAGTCTATCCGGTCTGCGCTGCGCACATTCCAGCGGTGGGGCGTGCTGGAGACGCACCGTCAGGACGGCATACAGCTGCTCTACCTCAGCACCGCCTACGACGCCGAGGACGCCGTCTCGGAGCTGACGGCGCGCATCGTCGCCTTCAAGAAATGACGTCACGCCGACCGCCGGCCAGCGTGCCGACAGGCGGTCACGTGTCCGGTGGGCTGTACAGCGGACCAGTCTCCTGGTCATCGGTCTCCAGCTGACCGGTCTCCTGATCGGTGGTCTCCAGCGAACCGGCCGCCAGCGGACCGGCCTTGTGATCGTCGGTCTCCAGCGGACCAGTCTCCAGAGTCTCCAGCAAACCAGTTCCCAGATTACCGGTCTCTGCGCTTGCACCCGTCTCCAGTGGTCCAGTCTCCAGCAGACCGGTCTCCAGATGACCGGTCCGTAGGCAGCCGGTCTCCAGGAGCCCCCAACGTGTGACGGTGGCGTATGGCCAGCCGTGAACCACCATCGCCGTCGGTACCACGTGCACATCGTGCCACTCGTCGTCACGTGGCCATCACGTGGCCACTACGTGGTCATTACGTGGCAGTCACGTGGCCGTCACGTGGCCAGCACATGGCAGTCATGTGGCAGTCACGTGGCAGTCACGTGGCAGTCACGTGGCCGCCACGTGGCCGCCGTGTGCGTGTACACCGTGTCCCATCGGTCGGGCGGAGCGGTACCGACCGACAGGTCGAAGCTGTGATGATGTGACGATGTGACACCGCCGACAGTCTGCCGGCCACAGCCTCAGATGAACCGCTCACTGACGTCAGCTCACTGACGTCAGCCCACGCGATGCTGCGAGGTAGCGGACCCTCGCTCCCTGACGTCAGCTCACGTGATGCTGCGAGGTAGCGGACCCTCGCTCCCTGACGTCAGCTCACGTGATGCTGCGAGGTAGCGGACCCTCGCTCCCTGACGTCAGCTCACGCGATGCTGCGAGGTAGCGGACCCGCGCTCCCTGACGTCAGCTCACGCGATGCTGCGAGGTAGCGGACCCTCGCTCCCTGACGTCAGCTCACGTGGTGCTGCGAGGTAGCGGACCCGCGCTCCCTGACGTCAGCTCACGCGGTGCTGCGAGGTAGCGGACCCGCGCTCCCTGACGTCAGCTCACGTGATGCTGCGAGGTAGCGGACCCTCGCTCCCTGACGTCAGCTCACGCGATGCTGCGAGGTAGCGGACCCGCGCTCCCTGACGTCAGCTCACGCGATGCTGCGAGGTGCGGACCCGCGCTCCCTGACGTCAGCTCACGTGATGCTGCGAGGTAGCGGACCCCGCTCCCTACGTCAGCTCACGCGGTGCTGCGAGGTAGCGGACCCTCGCTCCCTGACGTCAGCTCACGCGATGCTGCGAGGTAGCGGACCCGCGCTCCCTGACGTCAGCTCACGCGGTGCTGCGAGGTGCGAGGTAGCGGCCTGATGTCGATCGCCTGACGGTGGCCTAGTCGAGAGTTTTGCCAGTGGTTCCATATTGCTAGCTGTTCAGACGCGCGCCAGACGTACCGCTGCGTACGTCGCCGGCGCGGTCGTCCACGTGCCGAACGTTCGAGTCTTTCCCAGCCGACGTACGTGGCAGTATCCCGCGGCGCAAGTCGTTAAACTGTGCTGTGTACTAGCGTGTACGTTCGAGCGTGTGGGCGCACATACATGCGAGTTAGTTCGTGTTGGTGTGTGTCTGTGAGGCAGCGGCAGCGGCAGCGGCAGCAGCAGCGGCAGCGGCAGCAGCAGCGGCAGCGGCAGCAGCGGCAGCGGGCAGCGGCGCGCAGCGGCGGCCGCGGCCGTGGACAGTTGTGTCCTCGCGCCGCTCGACTCGTGTGGCGCTGACTGGCCTGGGTGGGGATGGAGGCTCTGCCGTGGCTGAATGAGCGCCTGCCGATCCAGCTAGTAGCCGTGCCGTGGTGTCGACGCCTGGGGATCAGGCTGACAGGCGTCTCACCGCCGGACAGTAGCCAGAGGGACAGCGATCGGACGTCGTAGGACACCCTATCGCTGTCCCTCTGCCAACTTCGGATGGCGATATTGATCACGCCTTCCGAGAGGTTTTTTTCGGCTTGCTCGTTCATGGTCGTCTCCGGGGAGCACTAGATCAGGCCGTTAACCGTTCCCCGCTGGGGCAGCGTTTTAGACGCCCAGCGTTTAGCGGCCTCGGCCTCATACGTCATACGTGGGTCGGCGCCGACCCTCTGACCGCGTCTGGCGGCCTCGACGTCACCTCTGGCCGTACGTTACACGGTATGGTTGGTCGGCGCCGGCCCTCTGAGCACGTCCGACGGCCTTAGAGTCACCTCTGGCTGTACGTTACACCGGAGGGTGGGTCGTGGCCGACCCTCTCACTACTCGGCCAGTTCATCTGCCGACGCCGAACCTCGCGTGCGCCGCTCTCAAATGACGCACGACTTCCCGCCGCGTGAGGGCCGGCTGTCGGCCGGTCCCGTACATGGTCGGCCGCCCATGTGGCTCCGCGGGTATGGGCTCTCGGGCCCGCTCTTATACCCGGCCAGTATTAGGGATACCCGGTTAGTACGTATCCCGTTACGTATGCCCGGTCAGTATTAGGTATACCCGGTCAGTACGTGTACCCGGTCAGTATTAGGTTTACCCGGTCAGTATTAGGTATACCCGGTCAGTATTAGGTATACCCGGTCAGTATTAGGTATACCCGGTCAGTATTAGGGATATCCGGTCAGTATTAGGTATACCCGGTCAGTATTAGGGATACCCGGTCAGTATTATGGATACCCGGTCAGTATTATGGATAACCGGTTTGTACGTATACCCGGTCAATATTAGGTATACCCGGTCAGTATTAGGTATACCCGGTTAGTACGTGTACCCGGTCAGTATTAGGTATACCCGGTCAGTACGTATACCTGGTCAGTATGGTAGGTATACCCGGTCAGTAGGGACACCCGGTCAGTATTAACCAGCAGTACGTAGATGCCACTGTAATCGCGTCCACGCCGAACTCAACTAAAGAATGAAACCTTTCGAATAGCTATCCGTCTGAATCTCTCCGTAGCACCACAGCTAAAATCTGTTTTGGAGATGGAGTAAGCCGCCTGGACGGTTTGGACCGATTGATTAGAGGTTGACGGACGAGAAACTGCCCTAAGTTTATTGTCGAGGCATAGAAGGTGGTTTTAATGCAAATTATGGCCCGGAGTTGTCTTGAGCGCTTAACGTGACCGTCACAGTGTATTCGCCTGTGAATCGATTCTTGGCTCACAGACGTACTGGTGTTTGGTGACTGAATTTTAGGGCCATTTACACAGCTCTGTCAACTATAATCAGATGCAAATATGCTCACGCTGCAGCATAATGACATTCATAAACCAGGATTAAATGCAAAGAATCATAACATTTCACTCAGGACATCAGTTTGACTAATAGTGATTCAGGAAATGTCCCCAGGCCGTAGCCACGTATTAAACTGGCCCATGCCCCACCCAACGAAAAAGCTCAATTCCTGCCCACTGAAAATAGAGACTGGATTGTCTTGTTTTGAATGTGACATAAAAGTAGGACGATATTTCTGCCTGTATATTTTATATTTTTGGCACAATTGCTTCACGTGCGTGCGGCTTACTTATAATTCATTATACCGGTTCTGGCATGCGTTTGCACCAATGCACCGAGCACAGGATATAGATGAGGGGAGAGAAAAGAAAGCAAGGAAGGGTCATGCTAAGTAGTCCCAGCATTCCAGGTGCACGTAAGGGATCTTGAACGTCATTGGACTGAAGTTGTCCGTCAGCTGCGTTTGGATTAATCTTCCTTCGGCCAGCCGACCATTACGGAACTGTGTGATAGAGAAGATAAGAGAAATGGCGCACAAAGATAATTTGGATGGGTTGTGGGGTGGGACAGAATGGGTGGGTGTAGCCTGGGGTAGTCAGGGCTGGGATGAGTTGTGGGGTGGGACAGGATGGGTGGGTGTAGCCTGGGGTAGTCAGGGCTGGGATGAGTTGTGGGGTGGGACAGGATGGGTGGGTGTAGCCTGGGGTAGTCAGGGCTGGGATGGGTTGTGGGGTGGGACAGGATGGGTGGGTGTAGCCTGGGGTAGTCAGTTAGTTATTTGGGCTTTCGGGCGCTTCGACTACTCTGGTCATATTGCGCCCATGGCCTGGGGGTAGTCAAGGCTGGGATGAGTTGTGGGGTGGGACAGGATGGGTGGATGCAGCAGTAGATAGTGAAGGTTCACGTGATGACTACACGCGGGCGTGCTGCTACGTACTGCTACATACTGCTACATACTGCTACGTACTGCTAGCCGCATCCTCTGGACGCGGTGATCCTATCCCTGCGCAGAGTTGCCATTTCACCACCTATGACCTTTCGGTGTCATTTGGAGCAGGTGTCGCTGATTGTGGTAGGTCGCGTCCCCTCCCCTACTCTCAACTGGAAGTTGATAGCACACCACGAGGGGACATTTCATCGAGAATCATGTAGCTTGAGCCGATTTAAGGCCCTTGGCTGTGTTGCGAGGTCTATGCGTAGTCAAATTCGGCTGTGTCGTAAACTTGGTGGCATTACTTCCAGTTGTATCACGTGAGCGAAGCCAAGTACCTGCATGTTTACCGACCAACATGCAGCCGTCTCAGCTCGCTTCCTGCCTGCGTCGCTGATGCCGTTAAAGACACTAGAGGCGACCGCCAATAACTGCAGAAATGAGCTCACGTGGTACATGCCATTAATGGAATATTGAAATCGCGGACCACTGAGGACGCGAGACTCTATGAAGGAGTTTCGCTCCACGCGAAGCTCCATGAAAGAAATGGCACCGCTACCATTCTGTCCAAGCGTGTCGTCTTTTGTTGATCCCTCTCTCTCCCCTTTTCTCCATCGGAGCACGACACGAACCTGACGTTAGCGCACCGCTGAGAACTGGGTGGGATAACTCTGTCCGATATCGCGCCAAACACTGGCTAACCCTAGACATGTTAGCTTTCCGAAGACCGAAAGACGCCACGTCACGCTACGCGACCTTTCTGGCGCATTCGAGCCCGTCACATCTGTCAACGGCGGCGGCAGAATGGCGTAGCCGGGATTTTGTCCAGAGGGCGGAGAGACCCTGTCCAATGCATATATATATATATATATATATATATATATATATATATATATATATATATATATATATATATATATATATATATATAATGTATGCATATAAATATATAATATATATTATATATATGAATGCATATATTATATTTGTATGCGTATATATTATATATATGTATATATATAATACAAGAAGACAATGGAGAGGTTGAAGTGGATTAGAAGGAGACAGCCAGACTCCATAGGCTGCTATGCTAAAAGTTGAAACTATTGGAGAGGGGGCAAAACCAACATTGGGAAGACACCTGCCCCTGAAAAGTATGTAGACAATACCCCTGTGTGAGCTAATACCACTCACAGATACTGTAAGTTGATGAACCGGTAGTTGTGCGATGTTTTACACTGGTGGATAGCCCAGAGCGCGCACACAATATATAATAATTAGGGACTATACTAGGCTTAGGCATGGCGCAATTGTATCTATCTCCTCGCTACCCTTCCAAAGTGGTGAGCCGTTTGAGTTTCACCAAATGTGTATCGACTAGACCCCGTCGCCCCCTATTCGTCCAAAAGTGCCCAGGTACGATTAAGAATAATATTAACATCTGGGGCCAAAAATGACCGTCTAAATCCAGCCGACTGGTACCTGATGCATGCATGTTCCGATCAACCAACATGTGACAGCTAGGATGTGTAGCCAACCTTAATACGACAAACGTGAGGTCTGAACAGACTCCATACGACAGATCTGAGGTCTGCCCAAACGTCGTGTAACAAATGCGAGGTCTGGCCAAACGCCATGTGACGGATCAAGGACTGATTACATTAAGGTCTGATCAACCTTAATGTGACAGATCTGAGGCCTCTCCTAGCGTCATGTGCCAGATCTGAGGTTGGACCATCAGTCATGTGACAGATCTGCGACCAACAGACCATCAGCGGATATCCGACACGTGACCCGGAGATCTGGCGGATCAGCACGGGCGCCGATGGAGAGCGTCGGAACTGTCCGACCGGAGGATCGTCGCCAATCATAACTTCTCAACACGCCACGGCCGGGCGTTCGTGGGCAAAGTTAGCGACAAGTTGCGTATGTGTCCGTGACAGGATAATCATACCATTCGCCCTGACGCAGCATGAACCTGAACAGTGACGGCCTGCGCAATTAGGACAGCGATACACGAGGCATGGTCAATGTGGCCTTAAGCACAAATACCTCACAAGACCAATTTATAATTCAGTTTAACAACTTCAGCGGCCAGGTTTAGTCTATTTGATCTAGATAAAGTTTGAGCAAAAACCAGGTGCTAGCTATGCATAACATGCCTGCGGCGGCTGTTCTGTCATCAGGATACCTTTCTAGTCTTGTGATTGTGTTTTTAAGTATTCGTGTACTTTCCTGGCGAATCCTACTGCGACGGAACTTCCCTCTTGCTTAATTGAGATGAACGTGGTCGAAACAAGGAGAACGACCGCAAATGAAAGTAGCACGTCAAAGTAGGGAATGACATGCAGCTGTGTGTACTCTAGGCCAGTGACGTAGCCAGGGGAGGGGGATGGGCGAAAATGGCAGCCGTCCCCTGGAGGGTCCAAGGGGACTCTTCAAGCGACTACCCACATGGGCCGACGTCAAGGACCCCTGGGCAGACGAAAGGGCCCCGGGCCGATGAAGACGGCCTCTAGTCAACGGACATTCCCTGTGGGCTGGCGATTACTATGATAAATACTTGAGGGTCTAGTCCCGTAGCACAGGGCGTGCTTGAAGCAAAAAAGCTGGGATAACTGGGAAGGACCCGAAGCTTGATTGGATCCATGATGGCTCACACGCACACCTACACACACACACAAACGCACGCGAAAGCATGCACACACACACACACAAACACACACATACACACTCACATGACGACGTGAATGATATGGATGTGACATTCTCGAAAGCCAGCCATGGATTTTTTTTGCATTCTGTTTTGTTGCCTTTCGCCATTGACGCAGTATTTCGCAATATGTCGTTCGCCAGCCCAGTGAAAGGCACGTTACGTGTCACGTTTTGAACACAAGAATTCGAGTGGATAATTGTGTGCTTGAAATTTTTATTTTTATCTTGTAATTGTGTCACCGTGAAGAAGGCCTCTGGCCAAAACGTTGGTGATGTGTTTTGTAGTGGAAATATAGTTTCTCTCACTGTGCCTCTTATTGTATAATATATATATATATATATATATATATATATATATATATATATATATATATATTTATATATATATATATATAACATATATATGTATATATATATATATATATATATATATATATATATATATATATATATATATATATATATAGACGAACTAAACACCCCCCACCCCCCCCACCCCTTCCCCACCACAACGCCAATCTTGTTCGGCAGGGGCAGGGTGTTTACCCACTACCAAAAAACCGAGCCCGGAATCGGGCTGGGGGGGCGGGGACGACTCGAGACCTTTTGAGGGCCGGCATCTTTCTCAACGACTGTGGGCGCATCTCTGCTGAGTCGACGGTCTTGCCTGTTGGTAGGAAATCAATGCGCACGATGCCGTACACGTCGAAGAACCCCGTGCCCACGACCTTCCTGCCGCCCCAGTGCGCCACATTTCGATAACCTCTGGGTGCTCTTGCTTCTCCTCTTCCACTGTGTTTCTCCGTTCTTGTCAGAAGATCGTAAGGTTGATCTACTTCTCGCCAACAGTAATTACCGAGCATACAAGTTGAACCTCGAAATCGTGCTGGCTGGGCAGCTCTTGGGCACAGTCTGCATTGTGCTCCCCTTTCGCTCCTGGAGTGAGATTATGGGACGTCCATCGGCAGGCTAATTTGGTGTACCAGAGAGTGCATGGAGCACCCTTCTCACTGTCGCTTTGCTGATGCCAGCCAATCAACAATTTCTTGGAGGGTGGAACGCCCGTCTTCCGAAATATTTCCTCGACTGAAGCTCGACGCGCGGAGTCCGGCCTGTCCGGGGAGCCCCTGGGTGTGGACTGTCCAAAGTGGTTGTTTGCCCAGTGCTGGGAAGCACCGAAAGCAACGGCAAATGGTCGGCAGGGATGAAGTATCATTGGTATATTCATGTTTAGGCTTTGGGCACCAGGAACCCTAAAGAGGCACCTGAAGAGGCATATCGCCGAAGCGAAGCAGTGTGGGGCGCGAATGACCTAGCGCCAGAAATCGTCATTTTTCGATGCATTTTCAGCGAAAGACTTGCGCCACTCCACTTAGTGATCAATAAAGAACAGACAAAGATAATCAGTCATCCTAGTGCGTACTCGAGGCATCCAATGATGTCTTCTGTTTCTTACTAGAATTTGCTTTGGATTGTGCGATTTTACGCGTCTGTAACTTCGACGTTTTCTTAGAAAGGCGTTTTCAGACATTATGCCTATATATATATATATATATATATATATATATATATATATATATATAAACCCTTTGCAGCAAAGCCCGAAATATGAGGAGTTTCATAAAAATGG
>JAOTOL010001526.1:1367500-1509458 GCA_034440575.1 Imbricaverruca yamaguchii | reverse complement strand
TCACCTAGACCTCCAATGTAAAATCCAGCCCGTGCAATATAGGTGCTTCTGTTGTTGGGAAAGGGAAGGTGGTGTGAACAGAAGGAACAGTTGCTCCCACAACCTGAAAACACTGCTGCTTAAAGTTGTTGATTTTAGTTGTTAATATTTGGAGACAAAAGCCTTTAATTTTCTCATGCACCAGCCTTGAGGGCCTGTCGATAGCACTGACCATGAGTGTATCCAAGAATGAGGCCACAGAGTGACCAACCTCCTCCATGAACTAATGCAAGTTGAATTGAAATTTACCTGAAATTGAATATTCAGTGTACTGAAACTTATAATATTGGCATGAATGTATGCAAACATGTTTCAGCCTACTTTTCCACATCATTTTGGAATCAGGGAAAACCACACATATGATTAATGCCGTTCTCATACATCACTACGAGGTATTTGTACTGAATGCTGAAATGATTTACCTTCCTTGTCAGAAAAAGCGGTGACTTAGTGTTTTATTCATCTTTTTAGGCATGCATGGGCACAAATCCTCTTCTTAATAGCATCCTTTGCACTGCAGTTGGTCCAATGTTTTCCCTAAGCACACTCAGTGTGCCTCTTCCTTTATGGGTCATGTGTCTTTGTGAACCAGCACTGCACACAGTGCACCTCAAGTTGCCAAAATGTATAGTCTAGGATGTGACCATGCAAAAAGGATGCTCCAATGCATATGCACTCCAGTAAGAAAATGACATTAATTATGTATAGTAATTCACAACCAAATCGAGTTGACAAAAGTATCACAGTTAGAAATGAGGATTTTTTCCATCAAAATGCACTTTAATGCTGCCCTTAAAGCTCTGGAGCAATTCCGACATGTATATGCTGATACACAGATCATTTTAAAATAATTATGATAACCTGCATCTCAGATGCTTCCCACTTAATCTACAAAATACCTTACCTTCTTAATCTTATACCTCAGCACAGGGCTAGAGAGCAGATTATGAGGAACATGCCATGCCAAATATACTTACTTTTTAGTGCCATCTAATGGTTTCCATATGCTGGGCAATGGGTGTTGAACTATGGTTGTATATGTCATAATATGTATATTGTTCTCATCTGGTGTTCATGACACATTCAAGGTTATAATATTCCAAGACATAGGTAGCGAAACGTTTTCTCAAAAGGGAGGTTAGGATAGGTTAGGCTAAGCTATGCTGCATCTTTGTCTTTACATTTCATTTCATGTTCTGCTACCTAAATAAAAAGTCCTTTTTTGTTGTTAATTCACATGCAACCTGAAAAGTAAGCATTTACACAGAAAATGAGTGATTCCATCATCTATATTATCCAGTCTCATCTTTCAATTTCCCATGCCAACAATCAGAAACCCCGAATGCCAAACCATAGCACCCTGATGTCTTCACTGCGCCACAGCTGAATCTTAGCAAGGTTTTAAAACGTATTTGGAATGTTTACGTGACGTCACCAGATATACGAAAGTCCTGGTAGATTATACTAGAGATAAAGCACATTTCTGCCTACGTCACTTGGGCTAGAACTAGAAAACCTACCAGGTTCCGTTGTCCCTTTAGTCTTAGTTCCCTGCAGTGCCGCATGATTTTTTTCTCCCAATACGCCGAAGCTACAGGGCGCATTTGATTGGTTGATGGGCCTGAGGCGTGACGTCATTATCTCTTGTACCCAGAGTGCATCATCTGCTAACTCCATTCGTCGCGTCGGCGGAAATTTGAATGGTTTTGAAGTGGCATAGTTAGGTTTAGTTTGGTTATGATCATAAGTGAAATATTCCGTAGCGATTAGGTTTTTTTAAAGCATAAAATACCATAGGCTTGCTAACCGACCGCTTGCAAGTGCTGGCGAAGCAGATATGAACAAAAAAGTACACCTTTCTCGCATAAAATGGAATATTTAAATCCAGGATTGCAGTGAAGCTTGATTTTAGCCCCACATATTTTTCATCCTTTGGAAAAAACATTATAGGTACTTACATCATCTGTGTCTGCCTCACGGTAGGTACCCACGTACAAAAGTAGAAGATCACCGGTTCAGGTTATGGTTGCTTGAACAATTACACTGGCTTCTTCCAAGTCTCTTTCTCTCACAATTCAGTCTCTTACAGCTCCAGGGGAACTCAGACCACACGCATCCGTTGCTAAACGAGACGAATTCAAATTTCCTCCCACGCGACAAATGTATCTAACAGATGACACACTCGGGTACTAGAGATAATGACGTCACGCCGCAGGCCCATCAACCAATCAAATGCGCCCTGTAGCTTCCGCGTATTGGGAAAAATATCACGCTGCAGTGCCTCACCCGAGTAGAGCTGGGAAGTATTGTTGTGTGTCATTTTCATAAGATGATGCTTTCATCCACTGGAAAATAGCAAACTTGAAAAACTTGAAACATATATGCATTGGTGACTCATAATTATGGTGAAAATTGAAGTTCATTTATATTTACATCATTTGTATCTTAGCTTCCAAATTTCGCCATATAGTGAGTTTTCGTTTCATAACAAGCGCAGGGTAGGCTGGGGCCCTCAAATATTGTTTGGCAATCGGTGACGTCACATGGGCTAGACAATTGCTCAGTCCCGTAGGCGCTCCAGCCAAACTTACGTCTTTTCCACATGACATTTCAGGTCTTAAATACCATCGAATGGTGAAAAATCGGATTCATTTGAAAGCTTCAAGAATCTTGTCCACGGATATGAGCCGCATTTTCCATAACACCAGGATTTTTTAGTTTGGACGCACGCTGACTGCATTCATGTCAAGCGCCGCAGGAATCGCACGGTGTCACAGGTAGTAGCAGTATGATGAGACAGGCCAACTGAAGATCGCTGCCGAGAAGGAGGGGTGGGAGCAAGTAAGAGATAACTGTTGCAACATAATTCCTTCCCACTCGGTGCAGGGGCGTAAACAAGGGGAGCGGTACTGGGTACATGTGCCCTGATGGAAAGGTGGATCCCATCAGGCCAGGAAAAGGCACCCACATTTAGGCTACCGGCGGATGTACCTATATTGGTTGGAATACCACATTTACGCCCTTATCACCCATGTACAGATACGAAGCCTGCAGCTGGTTTTCAGGATTGCTTTCCATTTTTCATTCATATACGCCTAGACCAGTTATGCTCTTTTTGTATATTTTTGATGGGCAAGTACCCCCTCAATGTTGGCCCTGTTCACTAATAATTTAGACTTTTGACATCGGGTACCATTGAGCATACACTCGATCGATGTGGGGCTTCCCATTAACTTCCTGTATTTTGCACCGAAATAATCAATAATAATAGGAACAACAATAGTAATACTTATGTATAAATATTATATATATATATATATATATATATATATATATATATATATATATATATATATATATATATATATATATATCATATAATAATGATAATGTATACCATATATGTGTGTGTATGCCCGGAATTTCGGGTTATGAAATGGACATATATGAAAATATCAATGAGATATGAATATATGAGTATATTTCCTGCCATTTTATATATATGAAAACTTCCCGGCAATTTCGGAAGCATTTGAACAGGAGGGATGGGATTGAAATTCACTGACTTCGGAACGATGGTGATAGGTTTGGCACATTGCAGCGCCAAATTAAGTTGTTGATCATCATCTTGCCATAAAATAATAATGAGCACTTAGTATATAAAATACTGAAACATTGGTAGAAACCCGGCGATTATTTTCTGCCTCACCTAATTTGGATGGCATGGACCGCCCCTGGTTACGTCATGCTATTGTGGGTCGTTTGCAGCGCATGGTTAATGTCCAATACTAACTTTTTGTACGGATGAAAATGTACCGGTTTCCAAAAGATATGGCTGTTCTTAAAACCTGAACTGCCTGCACCGAAAGTTAGAAGGTAGTTTCTCTCGAATGAATATTCAGAAACACCTAGGACCATGTCTGGGTAAATTTGTACTTCAAGGTAATTTCTGAATTCTTGGAATTTCCTTTTCTAAGGCAATGCTTATGAATGCTGCCCTCTTTCCTGTGTTATTGTATTCAAATAGGAACCTCGGCCTACTCAGGCCATTTCGTGCCCTCTCCCGTGTCGCCGCGTTGTTACCCATGCGCTCTTGACCTCGATTTACATGTTTGCCTTGAGAGACACCAGCAAGGTTATGTCGTGATGTTGTTCGTGCAATGTCGTCCGTTTGGTCTTCCGGAGATCGGAGATGAAAGAAGCTGTGAACTCGTAGCCACCTCGCGGTGGGATGCTGCTTGTAGTCTATTCTAGTTTCGGAATGATGTGGCGGTCGCTAACAGCGAGACCACCAGCCATCTAGCGATGTGAACGTGCACTACACGTTTGGTGCGTGGCGAGCAGAGCTGCTGCCTAACTGAGCGAGCACGGTGGTTGGTCTTGCGCTCTTCAAAGATACTGGATAAGTTAGGCTAAGCAGTGATACCGAGTAGTGTGACTTGTCCAATAAGATGGAGAAATACACAACACGTGACATAGATGGACTAAATTCCCCCTACCCCTCCAACGTGCTTTTTAAGATGAGATAAAAAGGCACCGACAAATATTGCGGTTTGGTCAAGCAAGTCATGGAGAGTGGACACGGGAAAAACGGTGCAGGGCACACCGCTTCCCTGAAGTCACTTGAGACAAGTTCCTGAAACCCCATGCCATACGATATGGGGCTTTCTTTTACTAAAATGTCTGGCAGTAGGTACCTGCTGTCAGCACAAGTGTTGTCCTACGTATAAGCTAAGTCAGAGGCGGTGCGGTCAAATGCCGAGAGTAACCAAGCGTGTCTCGGTGATGCCCTGTGCATAAGCAATGCTAGAAGCGGTGCAGACCGTAGCACAAATGTTCACTGTCAATACTGTCACGTAGGTGTTACATCGAACTCAGTAAAATATTCGGGCGATAATATCGCACACATGTCATCCAAATGCAAGTATCGGCACCTAAATGAAGTCAAGAGGGCAAGATATTAGCACGTTACTATCATAACCCTTGGTGAAAGCTGTTTTACGCGGCTTCCTTTATGGAAACTGGGTGACAGGTGCACACTATCATACACATATCTTCAGTTTTAATTCAGTATGTGCCCTGCAGGCTCCAGAGGATTGCCAGAGGACACGTGACGCATGCACACAGTACGTCAATTCCGAATTCAGTGTATTCCAATAAAATTTCAGACAAGAGCACAAAACAACAGCAAGACAGGCATAAGCCGCACGGAACAGCGCAATACTCGTCGCCGTAGCGAAGCGTGAGGCCGACACCATCGTCCGGCAACACTAGCTTTTTGGCATTCAACTGTTGCTGGCATACCGCCGACATCGCGGTCCGTCCCACGGCCGCACCTCGGCGTCACACACACACACACACACACACCAGCACCAGAGTCAGCACCCGCAGTCTCACATAATACGAGGCGCCACTAACATCTTTCCAGCGCGACACTGCGTGCGCCGGCTCAGGGACAGGCCGCCGATCGCAGTTTGAGCTGACACGCCCGTCAAGCTCCTCCAGGCAGTCGGGAAGACGGCTAATTTGGGACCGGATGGCGCGAGCACCGGTGAGCATCGTTTGGCAGATGCGGCACGCAACAATTATCGTGCTGGGGCGCCACCAACCCGGTGGACGGCGACGGCGCGAGTCCAGCTCATATGGCGCTGACGTGCCGCACTGTCACAAGTCGGCAACACCGCCACAGCGACACATCAACGGCGCCTACTACCACGTCCAGCTCACATGGCGCTGACGTGCCGCACTGTCATAAGTCGGCAACACTGCCACAACGACACACCAACACACGCACACACGGCGCGCATTTCAGCACATCGTCTGAACGGCAGACCAATACTATGCGGACAAACGCGCAACTTCGCTGCTCTATATAGTGTAGTCAACAAACATCAGAATTCCAACAACGGACGCGCTCCAAAATAAGCCGCATATCAGTCGGAACAGCCATCGCTGCTAGAATTCACCTTTGTTATACGCACTCAATCTTATCAAACCACTTGAGTAAAAAAGGAGAAGGGTTATCACCAACCGGTGTGGTGGACCACGTGCTTCAGTGGTATCCCGCGGAATCAGGGGTACTCTCAGGATTATCAGTCAGAACCCCAGACCAGCCGTACATGACTCGGACGCGTGACACCTCTAGCGGCCGTCGGTCGACTGCTACAACACCAGCCAATCAACATGGGTGCGTGTCAAAACGATGCGCCAACACTCCACAAGGAAGGTACCATTGCAGATCGCCCATGGATTATATGGATAGCACACGGCTGGCCTGGAGTAAAAATTGGTGACAAGCGCTCAGATTGTTGCACTGAAGAACGTCTGATCGGTGGCCGAGCTACGTCATGCACTAGTGCACCCACTCCGTCCCAGTGCATTCTCAATACGCATTGCACACACAGCGGAGTTCACCGAGGTTCAGGGAGGAAGTCGACAAAGACAGCGAACTAAGGGCTCCCTATCAGACAAAAAAAAGAATCAACACCATCCTCTAAAAAATGTTACAAAAACCATTCAGCTGTAAAACACAAAACGACCTGTGCAGATCATGAATAGACATCTAATTATAACAATGCTTTGAACACTATACGCTTAATGATTCCAAAGAATGTTCCCCTACCATTATGCATCATTCTACTCCCTCCTGGATATGATAAATACATAAGTATAGTAACTCGTGTCTAATAAAAACTGTGCACACATTTACCAAACTAATCCATCTGGCAACGTAGCATGGTGCATTGAAGTCTGTGATCACGCGCCGTGTCCTGACACTAAAGCACACTTTCAGACAACAGGACAATTTATGAGTAGATAACGTAGTATTACACGCATTGAGGATCCAATTAAAACGTTTGAGACGCAAAGCCAGCTTCGCAAAAATGTACATAATTTCCAAATACCCAATACCAACTTTCTCTCAATCTGCACAACTCTTAATTTGCACACTAACTTTATCAGGAATCATCCACTTATTATCCAACCAACTTCGGCCAGATAATTTTCGTATCTAATGCACCTCCAGCAAAATTCGACCACAAAACTGTTGTTGAAATGCGTACCCCAGTGTCGAACATCGGTATCTCAAACACAAACTTCAATGCAATATGACCAGCTGCCTAAATCGGATTTACTTATTTCTGAACGTACAACGCGCAAGTCCACTGAAACTAGGTTTACAAGTCGTATAATCATACACGAGCGACAACTCATGTCAACGAACAATGCAATACCAAAGAACGAATATTATGTCGAGAAGACTATGACTAGGACGGCGAAACTGACCAAAGGCCGGCACGGCGGGCACGGTCTCCCTACCTGGAGAAGCTAGCAGCAGGCAGATTCTACATATACATTTTGGCTGCATGCACTACTCACCCAGGCATATCACTAGCGAAAGAGCACCTACCCAAAAGCGTCCCACGTGACGGCAATCAGGCCGAACCAAAATGAACATACTGGCCTGACGAGGAACGTATCTCCGGGTGGGCGGGTTAGTTTCCTGCAGCCCGTCTGCTGTTTGTCATCCACACACCCCACCCGCTCCCTACCTCAATATGACTACAATAAATACGCGGACGTGCCGGCTGCCAGCGAGAGATCAGACGGGTATAAGCGGTGTCGGCCGCCGTAACACCACAGCGGCTGGCGCCACACCACAGCGGCCAGCGCCACACCACACATCTGCCGATGCCACACCACACAGCGGCCAGCGCCATACCACACATCTGCCGATGCCACACCACACAGCGGCTGGCGCCACACCACACAGCGGCTGGCGCCACACCACACAGCGGCCAGTGCCACACCACACGGCGGCTGGCTCCACACCACACAGCGGCTGGCGCCACACCACACAGCGGCCAGTGCCACACCACACAGCGGCTGGCGCCACACCACAGCGGCCAGCGCCACACCACACATCTGCCGATGCCACACCACACAGCGGCCAGCGCCATACCACACATCTGCCGATGCCACACCACACAGCGGCTGGCGCCACACCACACATCGGCCGATGCCACACAAGCGGCTGGGCACACCACAGTGGCTGGCGCCACACCACACAGCGGCTGGCGCCACACCACACATCGGCCGATGCCACACCACAGCGGCTGGCGCCACACCACACAGCGGCTGGCGCCACACCACACAGCGGCTGGCGCCACACCACACAGCAGCTGGTCCTAGGGGCGCTCAACACACAAACGGCGTAATCTCGGCCACACGGTGTTACACAGCGTCACACAGCGTCACACGGCATTCGGTACCACACGTCACATGACACCATACGTCACACAGCACTCACGTCACACGGCGTCATATGTCACCACACACCACACCACACGTCACCACACACCACACGACACCACACGACATCGCATGCCATCACACGGCGTCACACCACGTGCAGTCATGTGCTGATGACCGAGTTTGCGCGCGACAGGTTGGTCGGCTCGACCATGGTCGAGTTGTGGCGGGTCTTGCGCACCCGCTCCGTGTTGGCCAGCGGCACGTCCGGGTTCCGGGCGCGCTTCAACGCCTCCGTCTTGTCGATGTCAATTTTGGCATAGTCAAAGCCGGCTGTGTCGGCGGCAGCGGCAGCGCCCAGGGCGGCCGCCTCGGCGCGGCCGCCGGGCTCGGCCAACAGCAGGTCGGCGTAGTTGACAGTGTCGCGGCCGGCCGCCACGTTCACGTAGTCACGCTCGTCGGCTGCCTCCGGCGTCACGTTCTCGTACAGGTGGCGCCGCTCGACGTCGTCGGCCGCCAGCTGGCCACCGGCCGGTACGTCGCACGGCAGCGCAGTGTTCCGGTAGGCGTGTGTCGGCTTGAGTTTGCGCACGCTCGGCACGGGAGGCTGCTTCGGGAGCTCTGCAATTGCCACCTCGTTCGGCCGCACCTCATCGTTGACGTACTCTGCCTCGTCGGACCCATCTGAGGGCCCACCGTACGGCATCATGTGATGGCACGTGAACGCTGAAACACCTTTCTTGGTAGAATGCCAACATATGAAGCGCAGAACACGTGAAGAAAAGAAGAACAAGAGAATACAATTACGTAAAAATATAATGCAATGTAAAATTTATAGAGTGATGAACATATCCATGCGAAACTTCACACATGCATATGGGGATACGGGCGCCTATGCAAATCATCTTGAGTACATCTACGAATCATAGCAGCATAATCGGACATGTGACGCTCACCCTGCGGACCGTGCCACGCGTGCATCGACTCGACATCACCGTTGGCCGGCGGAGTGACGACTGTCACACCGGCCGGGGTCAGGTCAGTGTGAGCGAAAGCCTGGCGACTCTCTTCGGCCGGGTGCTGGATGCACGTCTGCCGGTACGTGTCACGAGGTCAATAACGCCGGCGGTACATAGGTCACAAGGTAGATGTCCCCCAGCGTACACAGGTCACCAGGCCACGGAGGTCATACGATGATCGGATCGTGGGGACTACACATCCGCCGCTACACTTCCCTACACTTGCTGAAAGTCGACAATAGTTTGGTCTGCTGCGGCCGTCATTCTTTATCTCACATAACCGTAACCAGACAGCACACTTAGCTCAACCAGAGTCAGACATTATTCGTCTCACAGGACCGCAACTTAACGCTATGCTCAGACTAACCGGAATCAGACTCCGGTCTCTGTCTCACAGGATCGCAATCTGACGCTCCACTTAGCCCAACCAGTCACACCGACCCCACGATCCGATCTTTATCAATGTTCCACTTGGTATCATCCATCTCATGTCACAGCATTCACCGTCACTAAAAACAACAGTCCTGGCAGCATTCCACCGAGGTGGCACCTCACTTGACCTGAAGAATCAGAAGCACCGTAACAAGCTGGCGGTACCTAACTTAACCTAGACTTACTGCCAGTACCTAACGTATCCTAACTTAACCTACAGCCGGTACCTAATCCAATCTACTGCCAGTACCGTTCCGTGTCTATCCTAACCTGCGGTCAGTAACATTCCATACCTAACCTAACCCACTGTCAGTACCTAACCAAACGTAACCTCCGGCAGAAAAATTCGACGGGGTGGAATGGGGTGGGTGTGGGGGAACTCGTCATTCCGGAGAGCCGCCTTCCTTCTAAGGGGCGCTTCTTCGCTCAGAGGGGCACATCTGGTTGAAAAAATAGAGGGAGTTCGCTCCAACCCTCTCGTAGGGGCGCCTTTTTCCGGCCAGTGAGATGCCACCTTCCATGTGGGGGGCACATGTCACCAGTGCCAGCCCTTGCATCCGACTCTGGCTGCTGCATCAAGGAGTATCCCCGAAAAATCGAAAAGCATGGGAAAGGTCAGTGGATGCCCATATTTACAACAAAATCATCGTCCAGTGCTCCCCTGCTACAAGGTGGCAACGCTCAACATAATTAATGGATTGCTCTATGGTAATTGTGAAATCGGGTCCAGCACATATAACCTACAGCTAGGTATTCATAGGTAGTGATAGGCAGTGAAACTTGCTAACTATGACGGAACGTTTTCTTCCCAAAACATGCAATTTAACAACGGTAAATCTGACAATCACACCTTGAAAATGAAGTGAGTGAACAACGTAGCCCAACCTAATACCGGTACCTTACCCAACCTACTGCAAGTACCTAACCTAACCTACTGCAAGTACCTAACCTAACTTACTGCCAGTGCCTACCCCAGCCAGAATCGATCGGACCAATGTCAATTAAACTCCAAATACCATGAGTTCCAGCGGACGGTCACAGCTCAACCTAACCTGAACTGTCGCCACTTACCTGCAATACCAGGGCAAACGGGCCGGGGTGGCCCTCCCTGACGCGACCTGACCGCCATCACAAACCTGTCATACTAGACACATCGCCCGAAGGCTGCCGCACTACCTGGCGGTAGTAATGGTGGTTATTGGTCTTCGACGCATAGACTGTTGGATCACGTATAGTCACCAATCCCTCATACCGATTAGTCGCGGGCGGAGAGCAGCGACAAGTGGGACTCGAACCCACCAACTTCCGGTTAGGGAGACGTGCACCTTACCCATAAACTACTGGCTCCTGGCACTAAGCTGGCCTGTCGCACTGGGCACTGACCTGAAGCAGCTGGAACAGCGCCTCGGCGCGGTCACACTTGAAGGCGTACACACCCGGCCCGGTCGGAGAGCGGCGGCCCAGCTCGAAGCTAAACACGCCCTCACAGTAGCCGTACCGCTTCAGGTAGCGAATAGACCATTGTACGCCCGACCGACCTGCGGCAGCCGACCGCCATCAGACACCAGACCAGCGCGGAATGTGTGCTCATCATTCTGGACATGCACAGCAAATGCTTTGGGTAATCGAACATGGAGACGATATTTTTCGTCAAAGCTGTGGCATCAGACCATCAGTCTGCACTTATAATTAAATATTGAGCATTTTATCACAGGGCCGTACATTGTCATCCAGCACCATTCAATCTCCACACGATAAAACTAAGAGAATCATTTCCTGGAGAGGATAATGTTCTGGATGACAAAAGCATCAGGGACAGCGTATATTTTCAGTGTTGGGCTGGCCACGACCGGTTGATGACGGCGCAGAGACACGCCGTGTTCTGCAGCTGCTCGGGACAAGCGCGACAGTGTGTGGCGAGCCCGTCGGCAGATTATCTCTGGCTGGGTTTGCGTCATGCAGAACGCGAAGTTTTCTGGAGAAGCATCCGCTATTCCATGCTGACGGACTGAACAATGCTGCTCAATAGTGATGCTGCCCACGCAGCTCAGTTGGTTGAGGCGCCAACCTGCATTGGACGGCCGCCCAAACCCTGCACTGACAAGACAAGGTTTGAGTTGCTGCACGCACTCGTATTAACCCCGACCGAGAGGGCGACCTGGCAACCGAGAAATAAGGCTTGAGACGCGTCAATGGGTCGGCCGTGTTGGTGCATTAGCGGAAATTTTGCTTGATATAAATTCTGCCCAGAAACTAGAATATCAACCACGGGTGGTCGGGTCCACGCAAGAAGCTCTGTTCAGCATGAGGAAATGCTTCACAAAGCCAGCCGTACAAATATTCAGGCCAAGTTCATTGAATAGAAGAGAATTAGTTGGAATGCATTAACTTCATAAACGTTCCGTGTGTGTGTGATGGGGTTTTATGGCGCATCGACCATTTATAGACGTTCCCAAGGCTAATGGTTACCCTTCTTTGCGGTGATAACTTCTTCCAGTACAAACAGGTCTCAAAATGCAACGTTGCATAGCCATGGAAGGAAACCTGGACAAAGGTGAAATAATGCAGACATACGTTGCACTATTCATAGAAATATTATTCTAAAAACGTGTAATTAACCCAGGAAATGTTCAATGAGGCCTCTTCATCAAAAAGCAAAATGAAGGTCACCAAGCAAAACACTTGTTACTTGTCTGCAATGTTCAAAAATCGTGTACTCGAAAAACATCAGTGTGGAAGGTTAATGCTACAGTGGTATGGGGGGCATGAAAATGTATGCGTGAGGATACAACTATTGATTGAAGCCAGTGTACAGACCAGTCTCCGAGCCAGTGCACATATCAGTGTTCGAGCCAGTACACTGGCGTCGAGGTGTTCCAATTCACGAGCTTCCATTTGGGAGCATGATTATACGCAAGAAAACAGCGTGAATTAAACTTAGGCTCGTGTTACAACATAAAATAGAACCGAATTAACACTGGATATATTTCGGCCTAGGACCTACATGAACAAGAACCATTTTGTTTTGCAAGCCAAAAACACAAACCAAGTGTAATTCGTGACTAGGCACTTGTGCCTAAATGGTCCACTTTCATTCTTCCATTGCATATATATATGCTGAATCGTGAACTGATGTGAATGTGAATGAATTATGGACATCTTTGTGTGGGCTGATGTTCTGTATGTGTATGTACATGTACTTCACAGATATATATATATATATATATATATATATATATATATATATATATATATATATATATATATAGCAATAAGTGGCATACAGAGAGAAACTATATTCTCACAACAAAGAACAACATCAACGTTTCGGCCACAGGCCTTCTTCAGGATGAAGTAACTGCAAAATTTAAAACATTAAAAACTTGAAGCACGCAATCGTGCACTCGAATTCTGGTGACCAAAATTCAATATATATATATATATATATATATATATATATATATATATATATATATATATATATATATATATATATATAAATACACATCTGCAAAGTACATGTACATACACATACAGAACATCAGCCCACACAAAGATGTCCATAATTCATTCGCATTCAGATCAGTACACGATTCAGCATACCATGAAAATCAATTGATCCTTCGGAGGCACAAAGAAAAGGCAAAGTAGTTCACGCTAGACTCGCACGTTCTTCATTTCATGTGCCCACAATATTTCCGATTTTTGACACCTTAAGCTACAGGTACTTCCAACTACAGGTACTTCCAACCAACTGAAGGATATGACTGAATCAACAATGAATTAATAGTCCCCTAAAAGGTGGCGGAGTGCAGGCGTCCCAACACGTCCGAAGTGACTTCCTGCGCTCATCAGCAAGGCAAAATATCAAAATATGGTTGACAGTACACTATGTGTGGCAACGATTGACTGTGGTTTTGGGTGCATCGACCATGGTGTGCTATCTCCATGTGGGAAGGTGTGTGTGTGTGATTGTGGTTTTAGGGCACATCGACCATGGTTGGTCATTTAGCGCCCACATGTGGGAAGGTGGTCATGTGGTGGTGGCATGGCACCACCTCCTGTCGCTGAGTTCCGTACGATTGAAAACTGGCCAAGGCAAAATGTATGGCATCTTGATTTGTAATCTGCATGTTATTTCAGCTGGTTTGCCAGTTACTGCGAATAGAACCAGGAACAACGAGGCATCCCAGGCAGGATTTGTGCAGGATATCAATGTAATCACTTAGCTGCAGCACTGGTCACTGCTTCGCCACCTAAAATCCCAAATGTCAGTCCTGGCTCGTCCTCCGCCCACCAAGGTGCCATACACGTGCGTACCTTTTTGGTGGAGGATGATGTCGCTATCCGTTATCTCGAGCTTGGCAGGGTGCAACTCTTGGCCGTGATCATTAATGTTGATCACTTCAAAGATGTTTGGATGACGGTCATTGATGTCCGCCTTGCTGGACATACATCCCATGTCACCCAAGCAAGGTCAAGAAGCAGGTGTCAAATTCATTGAAGGTCACCAGGTAGTACAGACTTGCTGCAAGCAAGGTCAAGAAGCAGGTGTCAAATTCATTGATGGTCACCAGCTAGGGCAGATGTGATGCATAACCTTGAAACCACACTAAGGGTCACCAATCTCATTTGGAAATGTTAATGGACCAGGGCAAAAAAAACTTCTGTGACACTGGCATAATAAGCAATTTTTCACATCAATGTGCAACACAGAGCTTTTTTGATTTGACAGAACTTTTGAAGAACTTCAAACTTCACTTCCAGGCCAGATACAAATAATGGGATATGTCATGACATAGCCCCATTCTAGAACATGAAAACCTAATTTGAACATTATATAAGCCACAGCTAAGACATAACCAGGGCAAGGGTGAATTCAGATCACACATGAATTTCACAATTAGTGCATCAGACTGTACTTAGGAAAGGATAATTGATGACACTGATGCCAAGATAAAATATTGATTTATTGTGAGGTGTGCAACATCCAAAAAAGCACCATAGGATGTCTATGAAAGTGGTCTCACGTGAACAGTCTTTTGGCTCATTTAAACTAGATCTGGAACTAGCAAGGTCCTTCAAATGACACTATCATTTATATGAGCACCAACACCCATCAGTTACTATTAACCACTGATATTTTATAATGGACAGCATTGACAAAAATCGCTTATCCTATAATTATAGAGGGTAATTTGCATGAAAAACTAGATAATAGTGAGCATGTGCACAACACCTATGCACTGAATAATGTTACTTGGCACATTACTTGGCACATCCAAAAAATGCCTTTCTGATATTCTATAAACCTCAGCCAATGCAGAAGACATGTTGGATAAATGCTCTATCAGAATTACATTTTTCATATCTGGTCAGAATATTGAAGACTATAACAAAATGTCAAAAATGCAGAAAGCATGTTCTCAGACTGAAACAAATTGTATTTTGTACCCCTTAAAAGTTCAGCCAAGGAAACTGGTCATCATTATTTCTCCATCCTGGATGTATTAGGGATGGTTTGTTGGCCATTTGAGTTTATGGATGTCTTGAATACACCAGTCATGCAGTGCTTAACATATATTAGGATGAGCACCATGATTTGCCATGAATAACCTGCCATCGTGTGGTTAGTTACATAGTTATTGGAGCCTTAGGGTGCCTGTCTGCCTGTGGTGCTACCCATGATATTATCTGTGTTGCACATTGATTCCAGGCATGCATTTGGATCCTCTGAGGCACTTACTCAACATAACAGGTGTGCACCAGGTGTGTATCTACCACATTTTGCTGAATGGCAAAATATTTGAACCTGTAAAAACTATGGATGCAAGGTCAAGTAAAACCATTGGATGTCAATGCTGTCTATCAATGCTAGATGATACCAAGATGATGCATATTAAATTATTAAATTGTGTGCAATGTATGAATGTTGGATCAGGTCAAACCTATGGATGCTGAACAAGATGAAATTGAATGATTCCAGATAACAAAACTAGATGTTAGATCATGAAAAACCGATGGATATGAATTCATTAAATTACCTTTGCTTGCATAGGCCATCAACTGTGGGATACATATGTTAAGTAAAGGAAATATTGGCCA
Organism: Imbricaverruca yamaguchii; assembly: GCA_034440575.1. NCBI lineage: Eukaryota > Metazoa > Arthropoda > Thecostraca > Neoverrucidae > Imbricaverruca > Imbricaverruca yamaguchii. The sequence continues at coordinate 1,493,610 of JAOTOL010001526.1, read as the reverse complement.
CACAACAGGGTTATATTTGTAACTTGTAATCCTGAATGTGGATATGAAAATGTCAGGATAATGAAAATACAGAGGATATTTTCTTAATATGTGTCCAGGGTGGGAATCAAGGCACTTCTTTAGATATTATATCTCTGAAAAAAAAAGTTTTGCCCTCCAGGTTCATACTTAATAGAATGGGCTTCACATGTACTTCAATGCAAATGTGGGTATAAAAATAACAATAAAACACAGAATGACACCCACAAAACTTCTGGTTATTCCACTTACAGTTACCACCCAATCTAACACTTTCTGTAGCAATCAGCAGCCAGACCACAGATTCACACACTTTTCTCAACCACATCCACCAGAAACACAGATGACACCCCAACAGCAATTGCAAGGCTGCATGCTTGCACACAGCAAAGTACAATGTCCTCCAGTCACTTTGACTCTGGAGCCACATCTAAAAAACCTGCATTCAGATTGTGATCCACACCTGCATTCAGATTCAGATCAGATCCACCTATACAGTAGGGAATTTTTTAAAACAGTTTTAAGAGATATCTTCCAGTCACAGAGGCTGCAGATCAGAATTGGCTGTTAGTGTTTTCTGTTCTGAAAACTGTCTGTCAACCAATCAATGCAAGGTATTTTATATGACCTCATAACCATTAGCAACTTTGAACACCTTATCAACACTGTCATGTCACAACAATGAGAAATTAGTCATGAAACAGGGTGGAAAATCCACTTTCTGAACATTCAATTGACATCCTTCTCCAAAAAGTATTGGCATCCTGTTCCTTAGAACCTACGCCATCAGCTCCAAGTTCCCACACCATCAACTTGAATTTGAGTCTGAGGCATTAAAGGCATTTTAAATGACAATAATTTCATGGAAAATTTAGACATCCTACTGTGCTCATTTTGACATCTCATACCTAATTAAAAACCATTATTTTAACCTAGTGTCACAAACACGACACCTTGACTGATCCATTGCATTATGTACCATCACATCTGACCATGGCAGGTGTGGTAGCTGAGGTTGGTATTGCATATTACATATGCAAAGCTATATTACATATGTAATAATACATTACATATGTAATAATACATTACATATGTAATGCTATAATACATATACAGTGCTATATTACATGTGTAATGTCAATGTCATATCACATTGAGAGTTTGCTGCATATGAAAGCATGTGCTCTGAGCTGAGGGTGAATTGTGAAGTTTTTTTTTCATATGGCTAGTCTTGTATTGAAACCAACAGTGAAAGGAAACCACATTGCTCCTATGAGTTATGCTACACAAAGCTGTGCTGATTATGATTTGCTTGATTTGATATGCTAATTATGACTTGCTGCTGGGCTGTGCAATCCACTGTTCACTCTTTTGTTCCTATGCTTTGATATTTGAATTGACCCAAAATGGCAATGCATATTAATCATGCATATGACCGGGGTGGAATTAAGGCATCTCATAAGAGATTTCATCTCTTAAAACATTTTTGCAATCCGGGTTTATACCGGATAGAATGGGCTCCACATGTACTCTGACACAAACATGCAGATGGAACAAAAATACCACTAAAAACGAACACAAGATTGAAGAAAACATCCACCAAATATGTTATTCTACTTGCGATTACCAAATAAACTAGCCACTTTTCGTACCATCAAGCACACAGACAACATCCAAACACACCACACCAAACCACAACTGATGGAAATGCTGACAACAATGTGCCACACCTTGCACCTGCACAATGAACAGGGGCCTCCGGTCACTACAAATTTGGCTGATGCATATCCAGAAACCTGCCTTCGAGCCACCCTACAGTGGGAAAAACTGAGAGCTTTAAGAGACACCTTCCAGGGTCCCGGAGGCTGCCAATCAGCACTTGCTTTGTTACCATTTTTTTGTTCTGAAAACTGTCTTTCAACCAGTTGATGCCAGGTATTTTTTTTAATGATGTCATAACCATTACCAACTTTGAACACATGTTTAACAGTGTCATACTACAAGCACAAGACCTTGACCAATCTTTTGCCTTGCACACCACTATAGCTTCCGACTCTCATGTGTGAGGTAGTAGTGTTGGGTCAGTATTGCATAGGGTGCGATTGGCTGTGTAGGTAGGTAGATCTGTGCCCTTAGCTGAGGGTGAAATGTGAACTATTTGGTGGTTGGTTATTGGTTTTACTACACATCAATAGTTGAGTCATGCAGCATCGCCAATCTCACTCTGATTGGTCGCGGGCAAAGAGTAGCAGCTGGTGAGATTCGAACCCACAACCCTTTAATTGTGAGACGAGCAACTTACCCCTAGACTACTCGTCCCTGTATGAACTATTTGTGTTCTTTTTCATTTGGCTAGCCTTGTACTGAGACCAACAGTGAAAAGAAAGTGCATTACTCCTGTGAGTTATGAGAGACAAAGCTGAGCTGATCATCACAACCTCCATGCTTGTGGTGCCGTCCACTGTTCACTTCTGTTTCTATGCTTTGATGTGACCAAAAATGATGTGTATTACTTATGCATATTACATAGGTACTGACTAGGTATCTATGATTTTTTCCTCAGTTACTGGTAAATAGAGTCAATGCATACAAAATATTGTCCCTGAAAATGTACTCCAGGAGAAATCTGTTTGCACTCCAACTCCAAACTGGGAATGTAAGTTTCCCATTCTGCATATGACAGGCACTGACTACATAGGCTCTTCCCGGGTAAATTTGTCTTCAAAGGTGTTCTTACAGGTTTCTAAACATTTACAAGGTAGGCCAAGCCAGGGACTAGCATAAATAACAAAATATTCACAACACACTTCCTCTACACACATCACCTGCCAGTATTCAAGTACCACCATGCTATTAAGGAAAATTAAGCAGCACGAAATGCGCGAGTTCGCATACTTTTTTGCCGTTTTGAATGGAAAATATAGGTAGGTAGGTACCTAGGTACCTATAGGTAGGTAGGTATGTGGATGATGGCTGCTTCTTTAAAACAGAATGTGCATTACAACTAAGCATTCCATCCGATAAGCTTTCACACAGTGATACCGTTTCGAAAGATAATGAAAATAAACTCTATGAAAAGATATGTACTACAAGCACGCGTACCTTCATGAACGAAAACCAAACTTATAACCCGTCATAACCCGCTTTAACAACACGTCCTCGAAAGAGTTTCATAAGTATTATTATGAAGAGGCGTGGTGAGTTTAGTAAGAATTTTCATTAAACTTTCGGTACTTCAGATTAGTTGTGGCCATTATTCCAGTTTGCGCTTTAGGTACCTATATAGGTAAGACGTGTACCAATGTGAAACCACATATGAGACAAACCACGAAAATAGTTCCTAGGTAGGTAAATACACATACACACACACACACACACACACACACACACGCACACACACACACACACACACATATATATATATATATATCCCCCGACGAGGCATCCATCACCTTTACCTGGTGGTGGGATTGCGTGCTTCGAGGATCCGGCGGCCAGACCACCAGGCAGCCGGGGAGAGGTCAGACTAAGAGTGCCTCACTCGTCCTTCCATCCATACGCTCCCATTCCAATGCCCATCTCATCCCACCATTCATGTTCTTCACCTGGCCCTGCAAAACCAACTATCCCAGCTATGAGCAGGCAACTTCCCCGGTCCTGCCCACCAGCTCAGCTTTATCTGGGTAGCCGAGCCCCCCCAGCCCGTCCACCGGGGTTGATGGAGCCCTGGAGGTTGAGGTCTCCCGTCGCATGGTGCTAGTTGTGACGGGGGACCAACACACCTCTTTGGTCCTGATATCCCGGAGGGGAGGGCGGGCCCACGGTGCCTTACGCGGGCCAAGTGCTGGTCGCCTCGGGCCGGGGGCCTAAAAATCCTCCCAGTGCTCGCCGGCCCGGCCGGCCGGGGTCAAATGGTGGGCGGCGCTAGATTCGGGGTGGCGAGTCTCTCTCCCGGCCGGACGAAGGCGCTGCCTGCCCCGTATAGCTCCTCGAGCGCCTGGCGACCTCCCGTTCACGGGACCCAGGCGTCCCCCCAGTAGGGCCCTATGCGGTAGGGCGCCCGGGGAGCTGAAACCAAACACACTACATGGATTCGTTCAACACAAAAACTCATCCTGGATCCCGAGGGGATCAGAAGTCGCGTCACTAACCCGACTCCGGCAGAGGCATATCGCCCTACGAACTATCCACGCAATCCACCTAGCAGAAACCGGCCAAGTACCATAACGACGTCAAGAACAAGCATACCACGCATTCTGATATTTCATTCCATTGACCCAGAAAAAACCCTGTCATCTCTCTCGCCCTTCCAGGGTAAGAGAGGATGTGACCGCCTCGGTACCGTGACGCGCTGTGACAAGTTGCGGGACGGGGGGATAGAGGTAGAGTTCCGAAACCAGGAGGACGCAAGGAGAGCTTTGGGCATGGACAAGTTCATTTACAGCGTAAGAACCCGAGATGGTACTAGGGCGCTGTATAACCACTGCAGTTGATGCGCCCGAAAACCCAAATAACTAACTAAGGTACTAGAGACATCGCCATTCCAATCAAAGTTGAACCACACAACATGAAGAACAAAGGAGTGATCAACTGTTACGATCTGAGGGACGTCTCGGAGGCTGAGATAGTTGACGGATTGACTGAATATGGTGTGGTAGAGGCACAAAGAATGTAGGTGTGAAGGGGGAGGGACCTCCAACCAACTAACAAAACCATTCTCACTTTTAGCTCCACTGACCTGCCATCGGCAGTGTAAGTAGGCTACATGAGAGTAAAAGTGCGAGTGTTCGTCTCGAATCAAATGAGGTGCTTCCAGTGTCAGCGATATGGCCATACAACTCGGTACTGCCGCTGCCACCCTGCGTGGGGAAAATGTGGATTAGCGGAGCACTCTCTTGAAAAGTGCGAATCGCAGCATGTGTGGTGTGTGAACTGTGGTAGGACACAAGTGCCACACACCACCCCTGATCGATCATGCCCAGCGTACTTAAGGGAACGAGAGATATTGTCGTTGAAGTGTACGAGGAATCTGTCCTTTCGGCAAGCCCGTGAGGCATACGACGAAAACCACCCAAAAGTTTCCTATGCCGAGATGACTCGCGGTAGCCCGACCACCTTTGCACAACAGCAGCCCACCAGTGCCACACAGTTACTGTCCAACTTAGCACTTTGCTACGTTCGTTTGGTATTACGTATACACCCCCTTCCACGGGATCTGAGACAACAGAGCCGCAACACACAGAGCAACCAAGGCCGGAACATGCCAAAGAAAAGCCAACCCGAGAAAGACCACGGTCTTCTGAGGTATCTGGGACAGAGGAACAGAAGGAAGGAGACGATTGGAACCTGGTGCAGCGTACCAAAAAAACACACCAAACCCCTGAACACCCAATCCATCATATACCCAATATTCCCACATCCAAAGTAGTCAGTTCCACTCCCGCATCACCACGATCAGTCCATGCACCTCTCCCTCCTGCTCCTCCCCTCCTCTCCTTCCTCCCCTCCCCTCCAATGCTTCGCGGTCCATCATCCCTGTCACGCCTCCATCAGTGACGCGAAACCCGAAGGCCAGCGCTCGCCAAGTAGCCCTGGATCTAGGACCTGTTGGTCGGGCAAACCGAAACGCGTCTCCGAGCGTGCAGCAGAGAGCCCATACCTCCCAACTGACAATTCAGCAAACATCGTCATCTGGAGATTCCTCAGCTCCCGCTGAGACGCCTCCACCACTCGTCCCACCACGTGGTGGCGATGCTCCGGTACCCTCATCCACGATCAGAGGCAGGAAGCGAGCTCCGCCTTGACAGGTATCCCTACCGATGGAGCAAGCCCTAGAGGAAGGTCACGGACCCACTCCGGATCCACAATGTTGCAGTGACCGCCCTATTAGTCACTCTGTTCATCACAGTGTACCGGCGCGTGAGCTACCTCTCCGAACACCTTTGCAAGCAGTTACAGCGCAGGTCACACTTGACCACCTACGCATAAATTTATGCTCCCTGTACCTGCCACCAGGAAGAGCATTCCCTACCGCGGAGCTGAAACAGCTTCTGGCGGAGCTTCCACCACCAGTACTGCTTCTGGGAGACTTGAATGTCCACCATACCACTTGGTCAAATCCTGGAGGCTTTAATATTGAACGAGCCACTCTGCCTCCTGAATACAGGTGCGCACACCCATTTGGCGCTCCCATCGGGCCAAACATCAGCACTAGACTTGAGCATAGCCAGCCCCGACTAGCTGAGCAGTTCGAATGGTCAGTTCATGATGACTGCCTGGGAAGTGACCATTATCCGATATGGCTGACTTTTCGGGGAACCGTAGTTCTGGGAGTACGGCCGCCACGTTGGAACTTGAGGGCGGCAGAATGGACTAGTTTTGAATCTCGGGCACAGATGGCTTTTACAACAGACATTGAAAATCACTGTACCAGTGTGGAAGATTTTACATCACAACTTCTCCAGTGCGCTAAGGAGTGCATTCCACGCACTTCTGGCAACCCGTGCCGTATTCAAGTTCCTTGGTGGAACGAGGAACGCAAACAGGCAATCTACTTCCGCAAACGAGCTCTCAAGGAGTTCAGCAAGCACAGTACCATGGATAATATGCTAGCGTTTAAAAAGGCCAGGGCACTTAAAAACGCTTCTCCTGGCGAGCATACATAGGTAAGATCAGCCGAACGACACCAACTTCCGAAGTATGGTCGCGTATAAAAAGGATATTTGGTTAGTTTAATTCAGTCCCATTACCGGCCCTAAACATTGGAGGAATTGATCCAGGCGAGGTAGCAAGGCACATTGCTCACGCTATTGCGAAGCGTAGCCAACATACTGATCAAATTTCCATGCAACACCGTGCCCGGTGTGAGAAGGATCAGATCAGTTTAACACAATCGAACAACTGCACTACAACCTGCCGTTTAGTCGGGCTGAACTCGCCTCCGCACTCAGCAATTTGAAAAGTGTGTTTGAGGGACCGGACGCAGTACACAATGGAAGTGCGCAAAACAAAACTACAGCACCCACCGAAGTGCGCAAAACATGTTCTCCTCACTATTTTCAACAGACTGTGGACCATGGAATGTTTCCCTTCCACCAGGCGGAAAGCAACAATAATACCGATACTAAAGCCCGGCAAAAGCGGCGATGATCCCTCTCACTACCGTCCAATATCGCTCACTTCATCATTGTGCAAGCTGATGAAGGGAATGGTTAGTCTTCGACTTACTTGGTTTTCGGAAACCCGCAACATTTTAACAAACGACCAGTGCGGCTTTCGGAAAAATCGCAGTACAGTAGACCACGTGCTAAGACTGGACACATAAATTCGTATGGCTTTTGCGAAGAACAAGCACCTAGGGGCAGTGTTCTTCAACATTGAGAGCGCCTTTGATACCACCTGGAGACATGTGATCCTGGTGAAGATTCATCAGTATGGACTCCGGGGAGCCTTGAGCATGTTTCTCAAGAACTTCATGACAGACAGACAGTTTTGTGTGCGCATAGGCAACCAGACCTCAGGTTGGCTGCACGAAGTCGAGGGAGCTCCTCAGGGCAACGTATTGAGCACAACGCTCTTTTCTCTTATAATAAAAGACATCGGTGACTCACTCCCCTCATCAATCGGATGATTTCTGTTCGCTGACGACTTTGCTATCTGGTCGCACAGCTCGTCAACTCACCTTATGGAGGGACAGCTGCAGCTTGCAATCTCCCGTCTTGAAAAATGGAGACATACAAACGGATTCAAGTTTTCTATAGCAAAGACATCTGCAGTACACTTCTGTCGACGTAGGCGTAACTGCCCGGACATGGCGTTGATATTTTACGGGCACGATGTGCTTACAACACCGGCGACTCGTTTTCTTGGTGTGCAGTTTGATCATCGTCTTACATACAGAGGAGATATCAAAATACTCATAGACAAATGTTTTAAAGCACTTGCGATATTGAAGTGTGTATCTCGTACGTCTTACGGGGCTGAGAGAAAAACACTACACCTGCTGTATCATATATCTGATCCACTCAAAGCTCGACTACGCTTGTTTTATATACGATGGTGCATGTGCTACAACAAAGCGAACGCTCGACCAAGTACATTATGCTGCGTTGCGAATAATTACAGGGAAATTTCGCACTTCTCCAACGGTTAGCGTGCTGGCTGATGCCCATGAGCCTCCATTGTCTATGAGACGCGATATGCTGGGTATTCGATACGCCTGCAAAATGCGACAGTTCCCGTTGCACTCGTCATATCCAGCGGTTTTTGCTCATGACTTACATGTAGTCCTTCGTAATCACATTAGGAGAGGAACTCCTTACTGTGTGCCAATGAGGACACTCTTGGAGCGAATGGAAATACGACTACAAGGAATTCGGCAATACGAAGAACTGTCTACTCCTCCGGGGGAGCTGATCTCCCCATCTATCGATATTTCCCTCGCTGACACGAGAAAGCGAGATGTCACAAAAGAGGAGCTACACTTACACTCGCTAGAGTATATATACACGGCGTATCATAATCACCTCATCAGTTACACGGATGGCTTGTAAATAAATACCGGAGTGGGTAGTGCCTTCGTGAGAGCTTCGTGCCGCCACAATATCATTCTCACTGCCTCCATACGCCACGGGCCTCACTGCCGAGTTGATCGCCGTAAAAAAAAACACTGGCATGCATCTAGGTCGATGACGAGGTTTTATATATTATTCTGACTGACTGCCTCAGCGGTCTCATGGCATTACGTAGTTTCAATCCCCAAAACGTCATTGTATGAGACATTTTATTGCAACTCACTTCGCTCCATCGTGTGAACATTAATGCCGGCGTGCGCTTCCACTTCCTGCCAGTGACCACTACCAAACAATATCATCATTTCTTTTCAGGCAGTGGCAGGAAAGCTTAGACCGAATAGAACCAAACCAATTAAAGCGAATCAAACCACACTTGGCACTGCGGCCCTCGTCATTCAGTCGAACCAGAGGGGACGAAGTGGCCATCTGTCGTCTCAAATTTTCCCCCTAAAAACCTATATATACTTCCTGGGAAACAACAACCGAAATTAAGTGTAATGCCGCGCTGCCTGTGCACCATGTGCTGGTGACGTGCCCAGCATATGCAGAAGAACGCAGGCGCCACTTCTGATAGATGCGAATACTCTTTTATTACATTCTATTTATATAAAAAATTTTTCCTCGGGGAAATATTTCAAAGAATATATTTTTTCTTAGTGATATCTTACTCCATCAGACCTCTTTTATTCGAACGTGACAATCTGACGCATATATAAGTAATTTCATTATGGGTGCAATAAAATTCACATTGATTGACGCCCCCTAAAACCACAATAATCATCATCATCACACACACATACATATATAAAAGAGCATACGCCGAATCGCAAGCCGTAGGTGCATCAACGAACCAACAGTTACATAACCATAAATGAAGCTAATATTCTGTTCAGGTATCTTCCATATCCATATAAGGTTCTGCGATGTTCATGCTTTCCCTCTATATTAATTTCGGAGTTATTTAGAAAAACCATGGGAAAGCAAACGTCTCCTCCCAAGCCTGGGATTCCAATGTTCGTACCAACGATCGTCTGTCTATACGAGCTAGGCTTCTCGGTTCCACAGTCGCGTGCTGATTAGTGGGACGCTTTTGGTTACTTCTAAAAAGACTTGGATGTTAATGTGCTCTACAGCGAAAACGGACGACTGTAAATACCAACCAGTCACACCATCCCGTATATGGGCAACTATAATATGCCTGTCAAAACCGAGCGAGGGGCTTGCTAACCGTGCGAAGATGCTAGATTGCCGTCGTTAAATCCGGCGTAGGGATGGCTTCAGTGATATTCGAACCATTGTGTTACATGTACCTTTATCAGCAGCATGTGATATCCGTACCTGTTCTGCCCAGGCTATATGCTTCCGGTGCTGGTGACCGTCTCCATTAGATCACCGGATGTTGGTGCTCTGGCCACCGTACCAAGGATGGACGATGGCCGCGTGCTGACGTCGGTGCTGATGGCCTGTGCTGTGCGTCAGACGCTAATCGGGAACTCCCCGTCTGTCTTACGTGGCTTATGTTCTGGGACTTAACAAATATATATACATGCTGGTATTTTGTGCTATGTAGAACATGTTTTTCGAAGTCTGAACGGAGTAAATGGTAGTACTGTACACATGTATGCATAGGTACAGTGGAGGTACTGGTGGGGGGCATTGGGGGACATGTCCCCCAATTTCTGCAGGTGTCGATTTCTCCCCCTCACTTTTTCCGTGTCCCCAAGCCTCAGCTACCTGAGTATCATCGCCGCAACATTATACTTAATCATTGATAAAGTGACAATATATATATATATATATATATATATATATATATATATATATATATATATATATATATATATATATATATATATATATATATATATATATATATATATATATATATATATATATATATATATATATATACACATATACATATATATATATATATATATATATATATATATATACGCATATACAGTATGGGGAGAAATATATAATATATATATATATATATATATATATATATATATATATATATATATATATATATATATATATATATATATATATATATATATATATATATATACACATGAGAATCACCAAAAATGGTCAACATTGCGTGAGACGAAATGTACGACCCTCAATATACCAGGAGGTGCTGGGTTTACTCAACATCAAAAGTAGCATTAGGGATCATGCTATATTACTCAACGTTTCGGCCAGGGGCCATCACTCCTGATGATGGCCCCTGGCCGAAACGTTAAGTAATATAGCATGATCCCTAACGCTTCTTTTGATGTTTAGTAAACCCAGCACCTCCTGGTATATTGAGGGTCGTACATTTCGTCTCACGCAATGTCTAAAACCCAGGAGCACCTAAGAGCCATTCTTCGTTGTATTAAACAAAAATGGTAAAAGCCGATCTAGGCAATCGACGGGCTTGACAGGATATCTGTCATTACAAAATATCCGAATGGTAAATCAGGAGGCGCTAGAAATTCCTGTTTACTACCCATTCTTGAATACAATGAACCCTGACCGTGTTTTGTTTCCACTTGGGTGGAAAATTTCGTTCTGCTAGGCAACAAAATTGCATTATCGCAAGGCTCTGTAGGTCTTAGGTTGCATTCCCATATTCGTAAGAAATTGCCATATACGACGCTCATAAATTACGAATACATTTATTAACGTCGTATTTGTACGTGTTTTCCAGAGGGGTATCTGTCATGGCATCGGGATTGAGCACAACGGGTTTATGATCGTTTGAATCAATTACCACAAATGCTTTTGCTTGCACTGAACACGCTGGAAACAACTACATAGGTCTCGCACTACCGCTTTAACAGCCAAGGTCCAACACAAACCGGTTTCTTCGGTTGCCTCCCATTTTTGTTTTCATTCTCAACCAAGCCTGTCCAAATCTGGTATCAGGCGATAACCTGTGGTGAACCATCGTGCAGCATTTCAAATCGGTACATGTCAAGGCCAAACTTCTAGGTCAAAGGTTAGCTTGATTTATTGTATGGCGATAGGGAAGGGATGTCGACCGAACGCGAGATGCGGATGCGATCGCTTCAATTTCCAGCAAACGGGCGTCACACGTGGTTTGCCATGCAGTATCACACCACACGTGGTTTGCTACGCACCACACTTTTTTTCTCGCCTTAACCTAATTTTTTCTCCTTTTTTTTATTTTTTTTTTTTTTTTTTTTTTAAATTAATAAAAAAAAAAATTTTTTTTTTTTTTTCCCCCCCCCCCCTTTTTTTTTTTTTTTCTAATTCCCCTTTTTTTGTTTTAAGGGTGGGCTTTTTTTATTTTAATTTTAACCGGCATGTTAATTAACCTAAATTAAATTTTTTTTTGTTTTTTTTTTTTTGGTTGGTGTTTTTTTTTTCAACAAAAACCCCCAACCCCCCCCCCCCCCACCCCCCCCCCCGGGGGGGAAACCCCCCACAATTGCTTAATATTTACGTGACTAGTTTCAATGAGAACAATACAACTTCGCACCAGAACCTGTCTCAATGCTCCTCTAGCTGTAGCAAAGCTTCCTCTGGGGGACACTCGGAACATAGAAATACCCCCCCCCCGTTCATGTAGCGGCAGGTACCGCGACGGAAGTCGTCGTCGCTGCTAACTCGGCAATCACCGCCAGCCTGGCTATCGAGGCCAGTGTGTATTGTGACCCCTCCCCTCCGATCAAGTAACCCCGGCGCCGTCGACCGCCGTCGACCGCCGCGGACGCCGCTGTCTCTAATGTCTGACGGAATTTGATGTGTCAGTGTCTGACGGTCAGATGTGGCCGTCATGGGTGTATGGTGATGTGACAGTTTGTTCTGGGCCGCAGCGCCACGAACTACCGGCTGCCTGCGGCAGCGTGGTTTCGGTTTACGTAAACATGTTATGGGTTAAATGTGTCTGTCGCCAGTCGTAGAGTCGGCCGACCGGGGCCGAGGCTCAGAGGTGTCTGAGCTGACGGAATGTCTGATAGACAGTCTGACACGCTGTTGTAGTGCATCGAGTCCGGGCATTGCTCTGGTTAGTTCAGAGGCGCGTGACTATGACGTGTCTCCTGGCGTGTGGCCAAGGGCGGTTGCCCTGAGAAGCTATATAGCCGCCGAGCGAGACGGATCGCGCGCTCTTCTCTGTTTGGACCTCACCTGACTCTCTCTCTGTCGCTCCTTCTGTGTGGACGCCGCAGGGCGGCTGGCTGTGGTCAGCCGCCCCGGGCTGACTACTGCAGGTATGTCTGGTACTAACTGTTTGTAAACGCTGTATAACTGTCGAGATGTAAGCTTGTGAGATGGGAGTTAGTATACTTGAAGATCGATCTGTTTGGAAGTTGGAGATTGTGTGTGAACGTTGCTAACAAGAGATTGAGATGATATCAGACTGAGTTTATATGAAGACCTGGATGCAGATATGTGTGAGACGGCTCAGAGCTCAGAGATGTGAGATCAGAGCTATGAAATTGGAAGCTGCGAGCTGGTGAAATAATTATACCGGGGTTATCGTAACGCTGAGGTCCATAGTCTATCACGTGCCTAATAGAAGTTTACGTCAGACAAAGTGGGGAAATGTCTGAGAAAAGCTCTGGGGAGCAAAACTTCACTACAACTGGTGCCCTGAGATCCTACAATTGGTCGCCGTGACCCGGAAAATCTCTACAACTTGGGAGATTTGAGAATTTGAGAAACATATCGTGTTGAATTTATCCCCGGAAAACCCTATATCTGATGTGTTCGTGAACTGGGATGAAACAAGTAAATGCCTGAAATTGCCAATAATTCAGGATTGAATCTAATCATGGTGCCTGAGTCAAAGCAGGTAGCCATCGTTGAGAGCAGCAACTGCTGTCACAAGCTGACTGCTGTACCAGAGGAAGCTGTAGGCTTCAATGAAAATTCACCACTGCAGCTGTCTTCACATCTGAAGCCTGCTCAGCCAGTAAACCGTGAGTCCGGGCATTCCCAAAATCCTGCCAGAACACCTGTTTGAATTTTGGCCACTACTAGAACAGTATTGTATAATTTTATAATATCATTTTGACGTCTGCTGATCTTCGTATGTCGTGCTTGTAACTTATTGTGTGGACTCTGATGTCAAATTGAAACATAATTAGTGAAGCTTAATATTTGTGAGAATGATTTTGGAAAATTGTTGCTTCATTAAATACAAATAATTTTAGAAAATTATTACTTGATTAAATAAGTTGAATCCCAGCCAACAACAGTTATTATTTAAATATGACTTGATATATGAGCTGATGGTTTGAGGAAAAAATAAAACAATTCTTCAGTGAGTTACAATTAATTTTGTGAGTTCTTCAATTAATTTAGATGGACAAATAGGTTAACTTAGAATGATATAAAATTGTTCAAATGAAGTTTACATGGAACTGTAATATTATTTGGAACACCGATGCACTTGTAAAAATAGATGGCACCTACTTAGAAAAATAATTAAATGATAGGAATAGATAAGAATTAAATAGACAGTTATATAAAAATATTTTTGGACTTGATAAATTCGCCTCGAAGGGAATTTAATAGTCTAGAATTGATTGTCCTTTTCCAGATTATTTAGCTGAAGTACTTTTATTGGAGGAAAATATAATTGTTGCCAGTGGGAGGGCATAATTAATTTTCATTGGGTGACACATGTACCCAGATGAAAGAAAATTATTGGGACTACGATTACATCTACATGTGTGTTTGTGTGTATGTATGTTGGATACGGTGCAAGATGAGTTGATATACTTGAGCATCAAGAGGCTGCTGGACTAGTAGGTCACAGCCTGTACGGATTTCGGTGCAAGAATGGTTGATTAACCTGAGCACTAAGAAGCTACTTGGCTAGTGGGTCACTTAGCTTGGGTTAAGCCGTTGCTTGAGCTCCTGGGAGAGCTCAGACTGAAGCTTGATTAGCCTCTCGGTACTGTCGAGACCTGAGTGTCCAATGACAGAGCAATGTCGTGCTGAGCCACGTTGTTCGGTGAAACACCCGAACGAGAATGTGAGTAGAGTGTGCTCTGAGTAGATTGTGTCTGGAAATCGTTCCCATTGCTCACATTTTTGCATCTTTTTGATGAACCCTGACTGTCCAGGTTATATAATGAGCTTTTGTTTGGAGTGTACTTGTTTTTAGTTGACAGTGCGGACGGACGCAGTGACGCCACCTATACGGGAACACCGAAGCGCCGGTAGCACCATCAAAGGTGTGAATAACGTGACGTGAGTACAGTCACCTGAAAAAAAAAAATAAGTAGGTCTTATGTGGTGCCACCCATCGGAACTTCAGAATAACTCGACGCCAGTGGCGCCTCCTATATAGACCAGCGACGCAATGCATGTGGTGCCACCTAACATGGAAAGCTAGAATGGATTGAGAGATGTTTACATGTGAGCTGCTGTTTTAGAAGTTAATGTTGATGTGAATGTTTAGAGCTGTTGTATGATTGAAGTTGATGTCTTGTAGAATGCATGGAGATATTGGTTCGGCTGACATGTGTCTACTTGGATGTATGAATGTTAGTGATTGAGTCTGTGACTGTAGTTATATCTGAGGTTCTTCTGTTCGTTGAAACTTGCAAAGGTGTTGTATTAATTTTGTTTAGTGGCTAAAATGAACACTTAATCCTGGATGTCCGCCCCTGCGAACCGAGTCTTATCCCCTACCTACAGCAAGTTACCCATTCCTGTCTTACCACCCGGTGAAGAGAGAAGCTGACTTCATCTGATGAACAAGAGATAGTGCCTGACTAACTTGAGTTGGACGCGTCAGTCCGGTTCGAATCGTCACTACTGACTAATCTGCCACAGAGAGCTGACCGCGATCGAGACGGAGCTGATTTCAGCACCGCTGGCGACTCCGACTAGTGGGACTGACCACACCACTGGTCATACGGAGCTGCGCTTCAGGGCTGCGCTTGGTCACTACTGGCGCTGTCCGAGGTGCACTGCCATGGCACCCCATGGACCATGCTGCCAGTGTCTGGCCGCATGGTGCTCTTGAGAACTGAAGCGGTAGCTACTCGAGTGATGCCCCCGAGGCATACTGAGGTGGGCAGGCAGACGCCTCGCCTTACCTCTCACATCGTGGACAGAATCTTCAGTGAACATCGAACGCTATGGTGATTCGGCACTTCTTCTTCGAATATTCGGCGGAACTTGAACTCTATTGCATTGGCTTTGAATGTGTTGGTTTCGGATGTGCATTGCTGCTTGTTAATGACATGCGTAGGATTGTAGGTGCTGCTAATCGTAACCCGTATTGATTGGTTGTTTGTATTGGACTCTGAGTGATTGTGAATACTTGGGAAATGAATGTTCATGGCCGTGATTTGTCTAGTGGATCCCATAATTGGTCTGTGGACTCAATGAGAGATTGTTCGACCTCGTGTTGTAGTTGTAGCAAAGCTTCCTCTGGGGGACACTCGGAACATAGAAATACCCCCCCCCCGTTCATGTAGCGGCAGGTACCGCGACGGAAGTCGTCGTCGCTGCTAACTCGGCAATCACCGCCAGCCGGGCTATCGAGGCCAGTGTGTATTGTGACCCCTCCCCTCCGATCAAGTAACCCCGGCGCCGTCGACCGCCGTCGACCGCCGCGGACGCCGCTGTCTCTAATGTCTGACGGAAGTTGACGTGTCAGTGTCTGACGGTCAGATGTGGCCGTCATGGGTGTATGATGATGTGACAGTTTGTTCTGGGCCGCAGCGCCACGAACTACCGGCTGCCTGCGGCAGCGTGGTTTCAGTTTACGTAAACATGTTATGGGTTAAATGTGTCTGTCGCCAGTCGTAGAGTCGGCCGACCGGGGCCGAGGCTCAGAGGTGTCTGAGCTGACGGAATGTCTGATAGACAGTCTGACACGCTGCTGTAGTGCATCGAGTCCGGGCATTGCTCTGGTTAGTTCAGAGCCGCGTGACGATGACGTGTCTCCTGGCGTGTGGCCAAGGGCGGTTGCCCTGAGAAGCTATATAGCCGCCGAGCGAGACGGATCGCGCGCTCTTCTCTGTTTGGACCTCACCTGACTCTCTCTCTGTCGCTCCTTCTGTGTGGACGCCGCAGGGCGGCTGGCTGTGGTCAGCCGCCCCGGGCTGACTACTGCAGGTATGTCTGGTACTAACTGTTTGTAAACGCTGTATAACTGTCGAGATGTAAGCTTGTGAGATGGGAGTTAGTATACTTGAAGATCGATCTGTTTGGAAGTTGGAGATTGTGTGTGAACGTTGCTAACAAGAGATTGAGATGATATCAGACTGAGTTTATATGAAGACCTGGATGCGGATATGTGTGAGACGGCTCAGAGCTCAGAGATGTGAGATCAGAGCTATGAAATTGGAAGCTGCGAGCTGGTGAAATAATTATACCGGGGTTATTGTAACGCTGAGGTCCATAGTCTATCACGTGCCTAATAGAAGTTTACGTCAGACAAAGTGGGGAAATGTCTGAAGAAAGCTCTGGGGAGCAAAACTTCACTACATAAGCCACAATTTTTTTTTTTTTTTTTTTTTTTGTGGCCTTTTTTTTTTTTTTTTTCCTTTCCTTTTTTTTTTTTTTTTTTTTCTCTTCCCCCTTTTCAACCACCCTTTTTTTTTTTTTTTCCCCCCCCCCCCCCCAAATTAACCTTTTTTTTTTTTTTTTTTTTTTTTTTTTTTTTTTTTTTTTTAAAATTTTTTTTTTTTTTTTTTTTCTAAAAATTTTTTTTTTTTTTTTTTTTAATCCTTTTTTTTCTTTCTTTTTATTTTCCCTCCCCCCTTACTTAAAAAATTTTTTTTTTTCCCCTTCAAAAAAAAAAAAAACATCCTTTTTTTCCCCCCCTACCCACTTTCCTTTTTTTTTTTATTTTTTTTTTTTTTTTTTTTTATATCCCCCAAACCAAAACCAAAACATTTTACTATTACTTATTAGTTCCCGCACAGTCTGCACAGACACTTCATAATTTCATTACGCCCGATCAAAGCGGCCTGATCACCTCTCTACACATCAACCTAAAACAAGTCTGATTCACCTGCGGTAGCATCCATTTCCACGGACATTCGAAGGAAGCTGGGTCACCAGCTGGCCGGAGTAGTCGGGAGTCGCGTCCCCTGTCAGCATCTCCAGTCACCGCGGTCACGGAGGTCACACGTGCGTGGCCACGGATGTGACATCAGCTCGGCTGCTGCCCCGCCCGTCGGCCACAGCACTGACGCCACGACGTCGCAACACTAACACGTCACCACGTCACTGCATCGGCCAGCGCATGCCCCACATAGCACCCCGCCCGAGCTTTTGTCACAGGAACGCCACGGGCACACCATGCTCAGAGACGACCGCAACACACACAATGCCTGACCACAGTCTGCACAAGACTGGGCCAAAATGCATACAATAACCGTTCACAATATACACCACATGCACACTACAATATCCACAAAACTCAGCATCCGTACGCACAAGACCCTGCACTACAGACTAGCACACGT
The DNA here is from genome assembly GCA_034440575.1 of Imbricaverruca yamaguchii. Classification (NCBI taxonomy): domain Eukaryota; kingdom Metazoa; phylum Arthropoda; class Thecostraca; family Neoverrucidae; genus Imbricaverruca; species Imbricaverruca yamaguchii. The sequence continues at coordinate 1,475,558 of JAOTOL010001526.1, read as the reverse complement.
ATGAGCAAGGCTGATCCATGCCAGCAAGAATGAGTGATTTTATCCGATAAGCTCGACAACCCGATCAGCGGAGTACATGGCTAACTTGGCGGACGGCGTTATGCGAAACACGGCGTCACACACACGCAACAGCAACACACCCCTGTATCAGCCGTAGGTGTGCATCGGTAACACGTCGTAATGGTAGCACGCTATGCTGCCATTGCGACGTGGCGCATTCGATATACCCAATACTTATTCAAGAACGCGCGAGTACATATGAACACATTATATGGATCAGGCACCTTCCTGGCCAGGCACAAAAGGCAGCCGCTCACGCAGGACAGACGTGCGAGCGACACCCACAGTGTTGCTGACACGCCGAAGTCTCATCCAGACGTGATATGCCTGCCTCCGTACTCACCCGCTCATAGCCAGCTGCGTGCTCGCTCTCATCTGCTCTAACCATTCGTTCGCTCTGCTCATTCGAGGTGCACTTTGTCCACGGGAGATCTGGCTTGCTGGGTCCAATGCAGTGGTCAATTTCGCACCGTTCTTGATTGGTGGCATGCCACATTTCATTCGCCGGAAGAAATACAAACGTTCGCTCAGAGCATGCGCGGTATGCCACAGCTCACAAAGTTCGCGTAAAACACAACGTAGCAAAACTAATAAACCACGTAAACGGAATATCTCGTTGCAACTTGTTGATAAAACAAGTATCCGGAAGCAAAATAGGTCGACTTCAGACATACCAAGGGGTCCAAGATGCCTAGCGGAGGTCAGAGATCGTTAATTGCATGCCCACTGTTGTGCACGCGCTTCACGGAAACATCTGCGCATTTCAGTGGAATATCTTCCCTCGCACTAACCGCAGTTGGCCGACTCGGATCGTGGAAGTAGCCATGGTGCACTTCCTATTGCGCTATAGCGCCAGCCAGCCAGTCTTGTACAAGTACGGCAATCCACCTATGATCGAGTCCATGGCGCCAGTCCGCCTCGTACGGATACGGCAATCCACCAATGCCTGGGCTCACAGAGCCATCCCGTCCCGCTCCGACCCGAATGGGTTCCCTCTTGCCGGCGTCATGGTCTAGAAGTCCGCCTAGGTCGGCTGCCACTGTCCGGCCGGGTCCGGCTTGGGGTCGGCTGCGCCGGTGCTGGCTCGACACCACGACTCAGCGACGGCAGACTCGGACGGAGCCGACTGGCCGCCATCAGCTGCGCGTCAGTCCGTACACCGACACCAGCGAGTCGTTGCTGCCGGCGGCCAGCGCCACACGTGTCCGGTGGAACGCCAGGCACGACACAGGACCTGCGCAGAGCACAGGCCCGTTCACATGCTGCCAGCAAATACACCACAACCTGCACACCATACATTCCACACATTACATACACACAGCTGCCTAACAGTGATCATTTTACACTGTAAACTCGTCAAATTTGTGACGGGTGTATGATTGTTTATAACAGCTGTCGTGTAAGGGGGTCCAGATAACACGGGACCAACAAAGTTCACATCAACATTCTGAGCATACGACTTATATAGGCAGTGGTAGCACATTGATCCCAAGAATTGCTGGCAGCAGCCAAATTGTATTTCTTTTTCTGACATGATGAACTCTATTTTGTCTTTTTCAGTAAGATTTCGACAATTTATATCAAAGAGAAATAAAAACAACACTACTGCAGTTATTGTCCAGCAAAATTTTCCATGAGAAGATCAACTTCTGGGCGAAAACAAAGCCGAACCTATCCATCCAGCCCTGAACTCGAGACAGCATTCACTAGTTATATCGCACTGGGATGCCACCCACACGATGCGCAGGATGCGCACTACGCTTCGAATGTTATCTTCAGTGTTCCAGTACGCTCCAGATCGCTCACCGATTCTGTGTCCCATGAAGCCGTCATGATAGCGGATGGTGTTGAGGCTCTCTCCCGTCAGTGTATACAGCGATATGACCTGGTTGTCAGAGCTGCTGCAACAGTGCCCCATGAAACGCCTCAATGCAGTGCCAGCACAGCGATCAAATTAGCAAAATGCAACATTGGACGCGTAATATAGTACGACAGGCGTATTCCATGTGAGGTCATAGTGCACCAACGTAAAAAGTAACAAGGACTGCATGCAATTCTTCAGACCAAGCTGGCATGCGTGAGCACCGTGTTGGGCGGTTGGTCTTCAGCTCATCTCAATTCCATTGATATTTCATTCTGTCCGGTTCGAATCATTATCTATATTGAATGACGCCATGGCCGCGGTGGAGCTGACCAGTCACCGTTCCCCATGCCCTTCATCCGCTCTGGTGGCCACCCCACCGAGACTGCTGGCAACATAGCGGCGGGATAGGGGACTTACCAGGCAACCAGGTCCGCAGTCTGGTGCACTGCCATTGTCATCACGTCAGGGACTGTGTGAAAGGTGCGCATCGACGACTGGCGGCGCACGTCCCACAGCTTCACCTCACCCTTCTGGCTGCAGATCAAGCCGGTCACGGGGGTACTGACCGACTATTTTGACTTAAGGGGGGACGGTCAGCTGTCAATCTGACGGACCGTCAGATAGACGACGAGCGGCACACAATTCAGCGGGGATAACATTGGTTCCGTGATAAACTGTATAAAGCGTCACCTCTCATCCATGGGTGGATGGTTCAGAGTAAATTCCTTAAAACATGGGTTTGATAATCGCAGCAAGAACACAGTTCATTGGGTTTGATAGCAGGTAAAACCAGCGCGGCGCTCCTCGGACAGTAGTTATCTTCGGGACAAAACATAATCCGGAGTTATGAAGAACTTAGGAACACAAATTAATCGGGGTTTCGCCATGCGAAACCAATATTATCCTCAATGGTGTCAACATAGCACCACATAGCACACCTAACTTGGAAATGCTTCGGAATTCAGAATGCATCCTCAGTCACATTTGGCAACACCTCCCGCAAAACATTCTTTTCACTCTCGTCCACGACCTGGTTCCCTCTCAGACCCAGACAATCATTATGTGCTCGGCAACTGTTCCGCAAAACAACCACAAACAACCCCAGAAAATCATTAGCTTTTTCGCCACAATCCCTATCGGCAACCCAGAGTTCATCACATATTGGACGTGCCGAGCGAACCAGGACGGGCAACTTATATTAAGCTTGACCAGTTCACTGTCCCTTCCTCATTCATAGTATTCTGCAGCACGACGAGTCACATTACTTGCCTCTATATTCCAAATCAACCCCGCCTCTCGCTTCCGGCAGACACGACAGGATGGGTTGTTCCACTTGTTCGCGATCCGAACAGAGGGGGACTGGTGGTGTTTTGCATACCGAGCGTCAGTCATGCACAGCCGGATGCTACATGACATAACCCGTCTGAAGCCAGGCCAGGCTAGACCGGACTGCTATTTGTTTTTGTTTGTTTGAACTGTGTGCATATTCTGCCCAACATTGGCCATCTTCCTATCCCGTGACGCGGGGCTAAGAATAGCCACTGCCTGCGCGGATTGGCCAGAGAATTGGTTGGCTATTGGTTTTTACGACACATAGACCGTTGAGTCATGTAGTGTCGCCAATCTCTCACGCCGATTGGTCGCGGGCGAAGAGTAGCGACAGGTGAGACTCGAACCCACAACCTTTGGATTGCGAGACGAGCAACTTACCCCTAGGCTACTCGTCCCCTTGGCCAGAGAATGTCAGATAAACATACAAACAAATAAACAACCAAATACATAAATAAATAAATCACTCAATCACTAGAATGAGTGTGGTTGGACTACTGCATTGTGGACAGCGTGTTCGAGGCAGTGTGGTGGGGTAAAAGTGATTGGAGTGTTGCACTGCGGCTAGTGTGGTGCGGTTAGTGATGTGAGGGTCAATGGGGTGGGGTCAGCATAGTGGTGTCAGCATGATGGGGCACACGATGTGAGGTCAGTGTGACAAGCTCAGCGAGGCGAGGCCACTGAGATGGGTCAGCACCATTGAGCCAGTATTGTGGCATCAGTTACTTGAATTAGTAAGGTGGCGTCAGTGTGGCAGAGGCAAGGTGGTGGGGTCAGTGAGTGGGGTAGGGCTGGCGAAGTGAGGCTAGTATGGTGGAATCTGTGTGGTGAGGTCAGTACGATGGGTGTAGGCGGGGTCGGTGTAGTCAGGTGAGCGAGGTGGGTCAGTGTGATGGTGTCAGTGTGGTGGTGTCAGTGTGGTGGTGTCAGTGTGGTTGTGTCAGTGTAGTGGTGTCAGTGTGGTTGTGTCAGTGTAGTGGTGTCAGTGTGGTGGTGTCAGTGTGGTGGTGTCAGTGTGGTGGTGTCAGTGTGGTGGTGTCAGTGTGGCGGTGTCAGTGTGGCGGTGTCACTGTGGCGGTGTCAGCGTGGTGGTGTCAGTGAGCCGTTGTCACTCACTCGCCAGTGACGGCCACCGTGTGACCGCCGATGGAGCGCAGCTCGGCAGTCACCACGTAGCCCTGGTGTTCCGACCACGTGCACACGCGCGCCTGCTGCCACGCCAGCCGACAGTCGTATAGCGACACGGTGCCATTGGAGTATCCCGCCACCACCATATGCGGCTCTGTCGGGTCGGGTCAGGTCAGGCCAGGTTAGGTCATCAATCACAGTACCGACGTGGGGCACAGCGACACCATGTCATTGGCATGCCAGTAATCACTTATGTGACGTTGTCGGGTCAGGCCAGGCGAAGCCAGGTCAGGTCAGATTATCACTCACAGTACCGACGTCAAGCAGCTGTGCCATATAGACACGGTACGGTTAGAGTATTCCGCCCCCTCCTTACGTGGCCCTATCGGATCGGGCCAGGTCAGGTCAGGTCGTACCAGATTATTAAAGGTCGCCGGGCCCAGTAATCAACCATACAAGTCTGGTTCACTGAGACTCCAGCCTGCAGATCATGACCATAGCATAAAGGATAAATGCCAGATTAATGTTATAATCGAAGAACGATATAATAGAAGATATGATGCAGAAAACAATGGTGGGCTACAACGGCTGTAGGGCTTATAGGGCAGTATTACAATCTTGTTGGTGGAATTTCTAGATGAGCGCAAACCCACTAAGTGAAACCACGGAACGTTAGCGTTTCGAAAGGTGTCAACAAGCAGCCGATGATGATTGGGGTTTTTGGGCGTATCGACCAGTGTAGGTCATTTAGCGCCCATAACAGTATGCACTACCTACTCAGATATATACATTTCGGTACAGTTTAGCACATCTTCGCTGCCCTGATATATTATTGGAAAACTTGCTTTCACAGCGAAGCGGTACACGTTCCCTAGGCATTCCGAGTCATCTCAAAGAAGTCTGAAGAACATCGTGTTAGTCCCACAATATAGTGTGCTCTGTCCTGTGCGTAAAGGTGACATGTCATAATATGATTTCTTCCCACGTCTTCCCTCTCGTCTCAGTAAAGTAAGGCGGGTTAAGATGTCCTGTTACATTTGTTCTTGGGGTTACAGCCTTCCAGTGCCAAAAGGTTGCTCAACGAGTCAGATAAGATAACACAGGGAATGCAGTCACTGACTTCGATGAAACAAAGCGCTTTGAGAATCGCCAAGAGCTCTGAGATGTATATAGACGCATTCGGTGGAGGGAAAAAGCCTCTGGTGACCGGTCCAGAAAGGAACGCATGTCCGACACTCTGGCTTGTTTTTGAGCCGTCAGTGCATATCATGGTGTGTCCATTGTATGTGGCGATACGTTCCAATGAGTTGGCCCGGAATAGTACAGTTGGGAAGTCACTCCTCTTGGAAGCATGGATAAATATGTCTATTTCCGGCGACACTAGTTCCCAAGGCGGTGTTTGCACTTGGTCGGCTATGCGAATTCCGCGTGTGCGGATACCACTTTCCTGTCAACATGCAGCCGAGAATATCGTTCCAAGCTGATGGGCCTGGCAGATCTTATGTTACACGACGAGATAATTGTCTATCCATATCTATCTGTGTCTATCTACCTGTCTATATGTCTGTCTGTCTTGATATATATATATATATATATATATATATATATATATATATATATATATATATATATAGTTGGCCCGGCCGAGTTTGCTGCAGCTACTGCCGGTGCCGGGGACCTGACCCGCTGACCTGACTCAGTGACGGCCAGTGCGGCGACGCTCGTGTCGGAACAGCAGGGCAGCTCCAGCACGCGCCGCTCACGCTGTAGGTCCCACACGTGCAGCGAGCGCTCGTGACCACCGGCCACCAGCCGGCCGGTCGTCTGTTGCCAGGCAACCGTCAGGCCGCCAGAGCCGGACTCCTCCAGCGCCGTCCAGGACGTCACGCACGTCGGCGTCTTCACCGCAGGGTCCGAGAACTCGGACCACACTCTGACGGACGGGGCATGGTGCTATAGATCTCCTGCAGGGTCCGATAACTCGGACCACACTCTGACGGACGGGGCATGGTGCTATATATCTCCTGCAGGGTCCGAGAACTCGGACCACACTCTGACGGACGGGACATGGTGCTATATATCTCCTGCAGGGTCCGAGAACTCGGACCACACTCTGACGGACGGGGCATGGTGCTATATATCTCCTGCATGGTCCGAGAACTCGGACCACACTCTGACGGACGGGGCATGGTGCTATAGATCTCCTGCAGGGTCCGATAACTCGGACCACACTCTGACGGACGGGGCATGGTGCTATATATCTCCTGCAGGGTCCGAGAACTCGGACCACACTCTGACGGACGGGACATGGTGCTATATATCTCCTGCAGGGTCCGAGAACTCGGACCACACTCTGACGGACGGGGCATGGTGCTATATATCTCCTGCATGGTCCGAGAACTCGAACTACACTCTGGTGGATGGGGCGCGTGTTATAGACCACTCACAAGGTGTGAGAACTCAGACCACAATGGCGGGCGATGCACGGGCTACATATTTCCCAGCAGAAGTGGTTAGTTTGTTATTTGGGTTTTAGGGCGCTTCGACCAGTTTTGATCATTCGCGCCCATAGCATTGTATTATGCTTCACTGCTGATACTAACTATTAGCTCGGTGTATGCTTGGTCTTAAATCCGATCGCTGAAAGGTAACTGAACAAGCTCCCCGAGTGTACTAGTTTTGAATAATTCCCTAGAATGTCTTCATATGTCAGGGAACTCAAGTTTCTTCCGTAAAATAATATCCGCTCTCGTGCAAAGTAATGGCATGTGAATAGTACGTGACGCACCGTCAAAGGTTCCGAACAGCGGGGACACTGTGGTCGTTCCTCCCCACAGAGGAGATAGCGATGGGTAGCGTAGGTGTGTTCGATACACAATCTACAAAGTGCAACTTCTTCTGGTCTAGATCTACGTAGGCATGAAGCCCAATGTCCCAGGTGTGGCTTGATTGCCTTAAGTTTGTTGTTGGTGTCTCTATCCCATGCATTCTGCCACTTATGAAGGATGCAAATCGATATTCTTGAGAAATAATCCCTGGCAAGGAGTGAACAAATGCGTGGGCGTGGGTTATGTGCTGCCCACTTCGCCGCAGAGTCCGCACGCTCATTACCGGACACCCCGGTGTGGCTCGAGACCCAACACAAACGGACAATTTTACCCGCTCGCTCTAATGTAGTGAGGCGTATGAGGATGTCGAGTAGTAGAGGGTCTGAGGGATAAAATTCGGTCAGTGCCAAAAGGCTGCTAAGAGTATCAGTTAGGATCACGCATAGTGTATCCTGTGAGATCTCTATGAATGGCAGTGCCTCTATAATCGCAAATAGCTCTGACCTATACACGGAAACGTAAACAGGCAAACTAAATGTACGTACATCAGCACCGCACACAAAAGCACAGCATGCTCCGTGGTGTTCTTGGAACCATCAGTGAAAATCGTTGTGTGTTGTCGATAGGTATTCAGGTGCTCCAGTGTTCTAGACAGCCACAATTCTGATGGGATATCCCCTTTACGCATGGCTGAAAGGGACACATCAATTGCAGGCGAAATCAACTTCCAGGGTGGTATCAGTAGCTTTTGAACTCTCATCACTCGGCGCACTCTGGTTCGACTTTTCCTCAGAAGGGCCTACATACGAGAACAGAATGGGGCTGTTCTCTGTGTTCGCCCGCCAGAAAAGAGTGCCAAAACGCGGCGAGAGAATACTGCATCGTAAGTCGGGTGTGTGGGAAACTGGCGCAGCATATCGCATGCCCAGCATTTCTCGTCTCAGTGACAGCGAGGGTTCGTTTGCCTCTGCTTCCAGGCTAACTACCGGTGATGTTCGGAAAGCACCTGTAATAATGCGCAGCGCTACATAGTGCACTTGCGCTACACTACATAGTGCACTCTCAATTGCGCTTGATGCTAGTACAAGCACCATCGTACACGTAACACGCGTAATCCAACCTGGACGGGATAAGTGCTTTATAAAGCACCATCAGTGTTTTACGGTCAGCACCGTAAGACATTCGAGCAATGCACTTTAGTAGATTGAGATTTAAAACAAGTTTCTCTCAGTGTCTTAACACGCGCCCTGGAGGGGAGAGGGGGGGGGGCGAAATCCGCCCACCCCTCCGGTTTTTCGTAGATAACTCTAGATTTTACCGATCGATGTACGCCATTGTTTGTGTACCTGCCAATAAATGACCGGCGCGTTGTTTAAAATAAGAAAAATGAAAATCGATCGAACATTTTTCGAGTTAGGGGTGGCTAAATTCAAAAGAAATTTCAGCGCCAGACCACAAATATCGCCGCTGATGTGCTTCCCGTATATTAGCAAAAAGGAAGTGTTCTTGGCAAAACTAGCGACTTGTTTGATGTACAGTGTCATGCTACATTGTTTCAAAGTCATGTCAAGTCACCGAGGTCAAGTCAGGTCAAGTTCATGACAGGTCAACACACGCCCTGGAGGGGGGATGGCAAAATCCGCCAACCTTTCCGTTTTTCGTACATAACTCCATATTGTATCGGCCGATATACGCCAAATCTTTGTGTACCTGCTGAGACATGACAGGCGCATTGTTTAAAGCAAGAAAAATGAAAATCGGCCGAAAAGTTGTAAAGTTAGGGGCCGTTAAATTAAAAACAATTCGCAGCGCCCGACCACAAAAATCGGCGCTGATGCCCTTCCCGTCTATTGGCGAAAGGGAAGTGTCCTTGACGACACTAGCGACTTGTTTGATGCATATTGTTATGCAGTATAATTTAAAGTTCATGTTAGGTCGCCGAGGTCAGGTCAGGTCAAATTCATGACATGCTAATGGAATCAAACTTGGTGAACTGGAATGTGTGATAAATGCAAATGACTGTCATGCGATTGAAGTCACTTTACATGTTACTCCCTACACATCCCGAAACCTACTCCTTGTCATTGTGTGCCACAGCGTTTCCATACTTTATTAATGTATTTAACTTCTTTCTTTGCGAAGTTGATTGTGCCGAACCGCCCAACGGAGCAGTCGAGTTGGGAGTCCGGTTCCGGTAACTTGAGCAGGTAATGACCTAATGAAGTGCTCCTATATAGGTGACCTGAGGTCAAGTGGCGGATGTGACATCTGCATTGCATCATTAGTAATGTCCAAAACATCATTAATGCCAATTTTGGAACATTTAAACACAATCAGAGCGATCCACAACAACGGCAATCCAAGCCACGCAAAACTGGAAAATTTGGCTATTTTGACCTCATTTGACCTGGAAGATATTGACCTAAGGTCATGAACTTCGCACACAATAGAGTTCACTATCGTGCCCATCCACCCTGCGAATTTCGTTGCTCTAGCCTTCATAGGAGCTGAGATCTTAGGGGGGTGGGGGCGGAATCCGCCCCCCTCCAGTGCGCGTTATTTTCAGAGGCCCTCCAGGGCGCGTGTTAATGTGGTGTGTATACGTCAAGCGGCTATCAAATTGAATTCCAAGAAATGTTATGACTGGCTTAGCTGCGATAGGCTCACCACATAATTCCACGTTCAATTTCTGGACGCAACGTCGGCGACAAAAACGAATTGCAACAGTTTTTTTTCCGTGGAAAACCGAAAGCTATTTCTGGTGCTCCAGCTTTGAAGCTTGTTTATCACGAGTTGCAACTGACGAGTCATTGTTGCTGTATTGGAGACACAGGACCATATCGCGAAATCGTCGACGAATAGTGATCGCCCAATGTTTTACGGCAGTTCATCATCAATGTCATTAATCATAATAGCAAATAGTGTAACACTGAGGACGCTTCCCTGTGAGACTCCAGTAATCTCCTGGTATCTATCCGACAGCTCGTGACCTACACGGACACGAAAGAATCGCCGGGTCAAAAAGTTGCAGATAAAAATTTCCATGTGACCACGGATTCCAAGATTCCGAGCCTTCAAGATTCCGTGACGCCAAGTGGTGTCATATGCGCCTTCCAGATCGAAGAAGACTGCTCCAGCGTGTCGTTTCAGCCTAAGGACTAAACGTATAGCGGTGTCATGTGCTAATAGATGATCTGTCGTCCCACGATGTTTTCTGAGACAGCAGAGCGTTGTTAAATAAATTGTGTGTTTCTAGGAACCACGTAGGTCTTACATTGATCATTTTCTCCAGTAATTTGCACAGACACCAGGTAAGGGCGATGGGCCGGTAATCCATCGGATTTAGTCCACTTTTCCTTGGTTTTAATACGGGGATCACTGTAGCTTCCCGCCACGCGTCTGGGAATCTGCCTTCTTCCCACAGGTTGTTGAAGATCGCTAACAGTACCTTTAGCGCTGGTGAAGGAAGATGCTTGAACATTTCGTTGTGAATGAGATCGGGTCCCTCCGCAACATGCTTAAGGTTCTTTATTGCTGAGGGTAGCTCCGCTTCGGTGAATCGTTCGTTGTATAAAAAATGTTCAAAGTGGAAAAATCAACTACTTGGCTCTCCAATTTGGCTTTCTGACGGAGAAACTCTGGCTCCAAGTTACCTGCTTCACCTCGGGCTACGATCGCTTGGCCTATTGCATTTGCGACATCTGAAGGGTGGTTCACGTCTGCAACCAGCCACACCAGGGTTAAAATATGGGTTTTTTCGTTAGGTGTGAGATGTCGAAACGAGCACAGCAGGATGTCGAAATTTGACACGTAAGTAGTGTAATTTAAAATGCGTTTGATGTCTTTCAGACTAAAATTCGAGTTGATGTTGTAGGTAATTATGACTGGACCTTTATCATTTGTTTTGAGGTTTATAATTTATGCAGAGCTATATTTCATAAAAGAGATACTGTTAAAAAGGAGACATGAATAGTTCATATCCAGGAGCAGGATGCCGATACTTCTTGAAGAAGGATGTCGATTCAGTGTTCAGAAAGTGGTAAATTCCACCCTATTTCGCGAATAATTTATCACTGAGCCACACGCAACACTGAAAGAGGTATAAAGTTAAATTTCCCAGCTATCCGCTTTATCCGGGACCACTCTTGTGTCGTTGGGGTGGTTCGGTTCAGGGTGGACAGATAAATACGCCAGGACGTGCGCTTGACTTCTCTTATCGTTCGTCGTGCTGACGCTCTCGTCCTTTGGAACACTATTAAGTTCACGGAGGTGCTATTTTTTTAAATTTTTTGTAAAGGCCCGTTTACGTTCGCGTATGGCGTCCCCACATGCCACGGACCACCACGGAACTGGGGGGGGGCGGGGGCGGCACGGAGCTCCAGAAGTCCGCGGTATACCTGCTTCGGCCGACTGTAAAAGTATGGAGGATAACTGTTCAACTGAGGGGGTGGCACCGTCTACATCCTCTCCAATCGAACCTTCCACCTTGGTCTGTAACTTCTCCCAGCATCCGCAGAAGTGGATAATTCAAAAGACACTAGCGGACGTACGAATTATAGACCACTGCATGGCTAGAGAGGAGAACATGGACTACTCCAGTAGTTGCACATACCACAGATCTGCTACGGTCGGAGAACTGGAATCACAATTCAGCAGACAAAACATGGAACACGGCACAGTGGAGTGGAACAACTAGAAACAGTCAAACTCGCTCATCTTTAACCCAGATAATCCCGCGACGCGAGGAACGACGCAAACGGTCAGTGCTAAAAGCAGCGACTGATGCGAGCAGTGCTGGAGCGTCTCACCTGATGGTGCCGTCATCGGCAGCCACCAGCAGTAGTGTCTGGTGCTGAGGATTGATGAACTCAAGCCCAGTGATGCAGGTAGTACTGCCCTTGCCCGACAGGTGGTTCACATGCTGTGTCACCTGCTGACCCTTGGTGTAATCCAGCACACTGCAATAATACACTTGTCACATTCCAGCACACTGCAACACGTGTCAGTTCGGCACACTGCACCAGCGCACAGGTCACAGTCCACCACATTGCAACGCCTGCCACATTCCAGCAGAAACAACACACTTATCACAGTCCAATATATTGCGATAACACTTGTCACAATACAGCACACTACAGCATAAGACATGTCAGTCCACGACACTGAAACAGCATACCCGATACCATCCAGTACTGGTTGGTTATTGGTTTCACGACACATCGACCGTTGAGTTATGTAGCGTCGCCAATATCTCACGCCGATTGGTCGCGGGTGAAGAGTAGCGAAAGGTGAGACTCGAACCCACAACCTCTCGATTGTGAGACGGGCAACTTACCCCTAGGCTACTCATCCCCTACCATCCAGTACACCGCAACACATATGTCACAATCCAGCACATTAGAACAGCACACCGAAACAGCACATCTGACACAATCCAGTACACTGCAGCAACACACCTGTCCAAGGTGGGAATTTTGGGCCTCTCCTGGAGTATGGAGACCTAAGGACATTTTATTCTCCAGGATTGTGACTGCAAATGTTGAACTTTTTTATTCTCCGAATGAAACGTGCCAATAATGGATGACATTTTGTTTCCAGGATCTCAGTCCAGCTCCAACAATGCAGTTGCAGTTTCCAGTCCATCATACAAATTAGAAGCCTGGACAACAGAACAGAAGAGCATGGCATAGCAGGTCATAAGGCATGAAATGCAGGTTGCTCATGAAGAACTCATATTGAAGGTGCAAGGAAATGACATGAAGGAAATGTTGCTGCAAAATCCCACACATTTGTGATGGAGACCTTGTTTATATCAGATAGGTACGGATCGCACAGTTACAAACTATGTCCTGGCTCAGTCTAAGCCCCAATCAAGGCCGAAATCGTGGGGGGGGGTTACTCAGGTAATCGTTGGTGTGCACGATGCCCCCAAATCCGAACGAAACAAAAGCATCGACATAGCATAAAAGAATAGAGAACAAAATAATGTAAATTTCGGAACTAGTTATTACCTCAGCCTATTACTCTCCAGGATATTTTCACGCTGGCAGGACGGCGGCCCAGCACAATCACTCTGTAACCACAGATGAATCGTCATTCGGCTTGCGCCAATCTCGTCTCATTCTGAATAACAAAGATATGAGGGATTAGGTTTTCGTATGTCTTCAGAATTCTGTCGAAATGACTCTTCGGAAGGAAAGATTGGAATATACCACGTTTCTTCTTCATAATTCCGGGAAATACTGGCGTTACACCAAAAAATCTCCATTACGAAACCTCTCGTATTGCTGCCATATCTTGCCACCATAGTGGAACTCGAAATATGCACAATGACGTCAAATACTCGCATATCGGACCGGAGGTCCTGTTCTCCAGCCGCATTCCAATCGGAGACTACCGGAGAACGTAATTCTGAACATCTCAGACCGTTTTCAGTAATTCTGTTAATTTCACGAAATAGAGCATTCAATTTCGAATTGAAATGCATAAAATAGCACCAGCTAGCGAACTTCATTGATGGCAGAAGACCTATTTTTGGGAGCCATGTAAATGCTTTAAAAAATGCAAAAGACCTTGGGTTACTTTGGTATGAATTCCACCTCAATTCGCAAAACTATAGTGACCCGTCAAGAGAAAAGCATCTGAATAGTAGTTTTATCACTTCAGCAACTGCAGTAACTGTGCATGTACGGAGTTTAAACGTTCTCCGGGACATTTATGGTCACAAATAGACGTTATTTAAAATAGCTACGAAAATATATCATTTCATCATTTGACCACCCTTGGATACGTCGCCGTGAGGACAGGACAATATCCGTACTAGAGTAGGAGAATTAAAAAATTATTGGGACGGTCTCGCCCGATTCATGTTTTGATCTAGGATAAAGACAACGTAATTTCATGATTAGGAACATATATCTTCAGTGTATTGATTCCCATATAACTGAAGAAAAAAGGTAACACCGTATTGACGTATGAATTCCTATTAAAGGCGACAGGAATTGAGGTCAAGCAGCGGTCTTGAAATTGTGTAAATATTGCAGTCATGTTTACACAGCGACCACACTTTGACCGCGCGTTTCGCCTCGCTGCTTTGTCCCCTTCCCTTTGTGCGAAGATCTTTGTTTCGATTGGTTGGGTATACTCGGGTTGAGACAAAGTTTTGAGAGCTTTCCGGAGAAAAACCTAGTAAGTGCGAGTGAATTAAGTGGTCGTGATTGAAGTGACTTAGGGTCCAGTAGAGGGGTGTAAGTATGCTTGTAAGTAAGCGGCTTGTATGCTTTTCAGCAATCATCTTTTTTTGGGCTCCGACACCAGTAGCTTTCTGGGTTTTTTAGGGGGGGGTCCGAGGTCATTTTTTTATTCTCCGACTCCATGGGCAGGAATATCTTCTTTTTCTTGGAGGGCTCCGATACAAATTTTGTATTCTCCGACTCCAGGTCAGCGAACCACTTTTCCCACGCTGCACCTGTCACAGTTCAGCACAGTACAATAGCACATCGGACACAGCCCACTATATCGCAGCGACACATCTGAAACAGTCAAACACATTGCAACAGCATGCTTCAAACAGTCCAGCATACTGCAACAACATACCTGACGAAGTCAAATACCTCGCGACACCTGTCGCAGTTCGGCACATGGAAAAAGCACACCTGACACAGTCCAGCGCACTACAAAAATATACCTGATGCAGTCCAGCACACAACACATCTGTCACAGTGCTGCACACCGAGTGTACACATGTCACAGTGCAGCACACTGCCACAGTTCACCTGTCACAGTGCAGCACACTGTCACAGTTCACCTGTCACAGTGCAGCTCACTGCCACAGTACACCTGTCACAGTCCAGCACACTGTCACAGTGCAGCTCACTGCCACAGTACACCTGTCACAGTCCAGCACACTGTCACAGTGCAGCTCACTGCCACAGTACACCTGTCACAGTCCAGCACACTGTCACAGTGCAGCTCACTGCCACAGTACGCCTGTCACAGTCCAGCACACTGCAATGGCACACATACATACATGCTTCTGAAAGTTATTAGGCGAGCGCAATTCATTTGGGCAGGCCCAAATGGATTGGGGGGGGGTGGGAGCCATACCACACAAGGTCCTTTGTTAACAGTTGCAATTATTTGGAGAGCAAAGACAACACGAGGGGGGAGTGCCCTCCCAGAGGCGCAAAGCTACACCTCTGGCACCACACCTTGTAACAGTCCAGCATGCTGCAGCAGCACATCTGTCAATTAAAACGACAGAACACCAAAAACAGCTGTAACAGTGAAGCTACATTTGCTACATTCCATAAAGTATGTCAAGTTAATAATGACAAATTGCAGCTAAAATCCTTTTCGTTAGGCTCAAGCCGCTCCAATGCTATTAAGTCACTTTTTTATCTGTCAGCTTCAGCAGCGTTGGGTTCAACCAATAATTTATTTTAAACTTCTATCCATGCCCGTACTTATCACAACACAGTACATCAAACCATTAACCAGAACCCAGTGGTAAGCACTTGGCTGACCTGAAGCGGTTCTTGTCGGCCACCACCAGGTGCACGGTGAAGGGGCTGAAGCACAGGTGCGCTGGAGCCACACCGTGCTTGTACAACATCATTTGGTGCTCGACACGCTCCTGATGCAGTCTGCCCACGTCACGTTCACCCGCACGACGCACACGATAGTTCTCGGCAAACCTGGTCGGCAAAGAAAACAGGTTCGCAACGAAAAGGCCTCACTGCACTGGTAATCGAACCCGGGTCTCACAAGCGCGAGCCGTTTATCCCAACCAACAGACCATCCGGAAGACGCATAGCGCGCCTCCAGAACAAGACATGCATACCCTTGCTCATCAATAGCTCCCGTTCTCGCCCCACCACAGGAAATCCAGCTACGACTGGGAACACAAGGGGGCAGGAAGCGGGCAGCGGACGGAGCAGATGGGTCAGCACTCCTCCACTTATGACGACTAAGCACTGACCCTGTTAGCTGGTGTAGCTATGGGCGCTGCATGCAAATGATCGACTTCGAGATCACTCTCATCACAACTTTAAACACGGCGATTACAGGCTTATCCTGGTCGGATTTGAGTCTTTAACCATAGCTTTTTAGGCCTGTGTCATAAAATGGTCTACCACTGAAGACGGGTACGCTATAACGCCAAATTCTGAAATCGGCAGACAGCGGATATAAGGGACAAAATGGGACCCTCTACTATCTGGGCCTAATTTAAGCATCGGTTACTACGGAATCATGCAAGTTTTATTACTGTTCCGGTGGTGTCCAGACAGCCCAACGAGATGACTGGGAATAACTGAAGGAGTGCCTATCCCAACCTCTGAATCCTTGTCAAGCATCAATTCAAAACGTAGGTAGCCTCGAGCATACCTATATTTTTAAATATCCACTTACATATACCATATTGGAGAAGCTGACAGGCCCCCTCGGTCACAAAGTTGGAGAGGGAGAGCTGCCCGCTCTACGCCACCTCCCGGTTCCCGGATCCTCGTCTTCCAGATCAAAACAAAACACTTCTGCGCACGTGCGATGAGTGGAAGACGTAAATGCGTTCATATATTGGATGCCATTCATAGTCTGAGGTGGCGGAACGCCAAACAGATGACTCATATATCGTCTGTCCAATTTCGAAAATCAAGACGGTATGAACCAATTACCATGCCAAGTACACCCTAGGACCCCAGGCAAGCGAGGTGCATGCGCACGACACAAGGCAGGGAAGTGATCTTAGGCTCCCTCCACATCGAGTCGAAGTTGGTACGCGACAGATAAACTTTACAGGTGTACAACTACTTCACCAAATCAGGGTCGTTACTGGAAAGCGTGATTTGAGTGTTTAAGAGCTCGTGTGAAATGCAGAATACTTTCAATGCGATTTATTTATTTACCGTCGTCCTACTGAATGCGTATATTCAGTGTGTCATGTTTCTTTTTCGTGATTTCATATCACACCACCTTATCGATCTATTTCCATGTTTGAATTCACAGATATGCTAGATGAAAAGCTATCTCGTTACTTTCAGTGAATACATTATGATAATCTCAATATATATTGACATGAGATTCAACGGACAAGTATCTGGAATGCAGTTTGCATTTATGAACTTTAACACTGCTTAATCGTCCCCAGTAGCTTCCTTGAAGCTTGGCCGTTGTCACCGGCACGTCAATGCCAACGGGACTCATTACAGGAGGCGTACAGCAGCTCCAGCTGAGGCCAGTTTCGCCAGCTTTACCGGCACCTACCTGCATTCCTTGTAGTAGTTCTCGTCGTCGTCCTCCGGGGACTCGGGATACTCGGTGAACAGGTTCAGAGGCCGGGCGTAGAACCGGTCCATCCACTCGACGAAACTGGTACGCTGTGGGATGTCGCTGTCGACAGCACGCCGACCAGCTGGTTACTGCGGCCGTGACGGGGTGGCGGTAACGGCAACCAACAGTCGCGTCACCGCCTCCAACACAGACCGACGCGCATCGAAGCCCATAAAGCATCCTGACCACTTCATCCTCGGGCGACAATCACGATCACCTGAGAAATGGCACTTCAATAGCCAGCTATGGATGAAATAAGGTCTACAAGTTTCAGCCTGACGTATTTTCGCCACCATAGACGGTCCAGTCTTGGGTCAAGCGCGTTTCAGTTCAAAATACAGTGACCGTGCACTGTATGCGCTTAATATGCTTACTAAATATGTTAATGTGCTTAATATGCGTTCAACATGCCATAAGATAACATGTGGTATTAGGATTACGAAACAAAACATGCTACACGTTCAAAAAACACTATCAAGTACACATAGAAGTCCGATGGCAACACTGGACAACCTGTGTGGTCCGTACTTTGCCTTTGATCGCCGATACCCAGTCTGCACCACAGACTGTGCGCACCGTATCGCCTGCCGTGTGGCTAGCAGGAGCCCTACCTGTGTCCAGCGGGCAGGATTTCCGCCAGACTGCCGTCTGCAGACGAGCGCGACGTCTGTCGTAGCAGCGGCGACCACACCGGTGACCGCGGCTCTGACGGACTGCCCACCGTCACAGTCAATAACACTCTGCTATGCAATCAGAACGATCGCACGCGGCCAGGAGAGTCACCAGCGGCGGCCGCACCGGTGCCCGGAGGTTAAGGGCGCATCGACCGCGTCGGCCATGCAACCCGGTGCCCGTTAAAATCGTCACACACCGTTGGACCGCTATGCATAGTCACTCCTTAGTCACACAGTCATAGCCTCTCCTTTCCCATATGTCTCTCTGATTACCTGTTTTCTCCCCTTTTCTCCTTGCACCTTTCATCTTGTCTGTGTAACTCAATTATCTCCACTGTTTTGTACTTAGTTTTCTGTGCTATGCACTGAGGATTGAGTCACGTGCTAGGCGGGATTTCCTTTTGTGATGGCTGTGCCATTTTGGTTTGATATACTTTTTGCCATTTTAGCCATTTTAGACGTTTAAGTTCTTTGGACGTGTTCTACGGTACCTACTGAAAACGCTTCGGAAGCGAACTATATGTATATTAATTTCGAATTGCCACATCATTATGACCATATGGCTGGTAACTTAACTGATACTTATAATGCTCCCCATCCAGTGTATGATAACACTGATCAAAACTTGGCTTGATCCACTTGACTTTAGACATAATAACCAATCATATGAATGTGAATGCTCAACGATGCAATGTAGCATAACCATAGCCACGCATAGTGTTCAGTCGAGACCGTCACACACAGCCAAGTTATCACTCAGAATTCGGACCACAAGCTCCGTTGACGCTGTTGACAAGGCAATTTTTCTCAGTGGCATGTCTAAACACATAACTGGCAGCATATGAGGGAGAGTACCTGCGCTGGGGTGATCCGACCAAGATGGATCCGCTTAGCGTCGACGGCGAGGAGGAGCTCATCTTAGATTGGACCACCTGCGGAGTTGAGGCATGCCATCACAACAAGCTCGGATAGCTGGGCCTAAGGATGTGCGATATTAAAGTGGCATGATACTGCTATAACTGATTAATTCAGAACCGTGGCAAGTCGTTCAAACTTGACCATAGACAATCTTACTCAAACTCGCTCTGGATGATCACCACCGAAGGGTGTTGCTATTATCACAGGGATAGCAAAAAGCAGGATTGGCAGACCATCCAAGTTTAAACAAAGTCCATATTGTCAGTCAACCATCCAATATTTCTTCAAGAAGTTTTCTTAAAGTCAACGTCGTACAGATCACCTTAAACTTTGCCGTTTCAGGAAGGGCACAGCGCTCCAGCGTATCTATCGCTCCACCATCGGAGACAAACATGCTAGATGGCATGCCAACGGGGAGCATAACGCATCGCAGGGAGTCGACATTACAGTTCCAATTTAGCATGCAGTCAGCCAGTGCCAAAAAAATTATCCCAACCGAAACGTCTGCATTGGCAGCTCCGCTGTTGGACACGTCAGAAGTCAGCCTGCCAGTGCGTTATCATGTGACGTACTGACAGGGGTACGGAGCGCCTGGGACATAGCAACCGTCGTCCACAAACGAAAAAACTGAACACACGTTATCAGCTGATGTCATGGTCGTAACACAGTACCCTTGTACTTTCCAGCATGACGAAGGAGGTAACGCTATTCTGGGAATCGTAATGTCATGGCTTACAACAAACAAGACCCCCCCAAAACACTCAAAAACTATTCCCGGGAGACTACCACCATTAACCTTGGCCTTCTCGATGATCTGATGTTTCAGATGAAGCCCCATGTCGCCAACCGGGAGACTACCACCACTGACCTTGGCCTTCTCGGTGATCTGATGTTTCAGTTGTAGCACCATGTCGGCCACCTGGCCGTCTGGGTCACGGCTCAGCGTGCCAAGCGCGTGCCACACCTTCCAGTAGACGCTTCCGAATGACAGACTCATGTGCGTGGACACACCTGCGGGATCGACTGTATGTTGACTCCTGCATGTTTATCCGTGTAAGGGTACGCCGCTGGCATAACACCGTTCGATATACCCCAGCAACTGACGTTCAGTTTTCACCTGGCGGTGTTACACGGGATTAATAAGTGACGGTGGAAGTTTATAATAAATCGGCCGGTGGACACATCACTAAAGACTCCATTAACCATCAGCGAAGTCAAATCCTCCAACAAACCATAAGCATAAAAGTCACCCAAGGCAAACCCATCACCAAGCCACGTTCACAAAAATAGGAAATATTGCGTTTACCCAGCAGACCCAGTGGTATATGAGGGCTAATTACGGGTGTTGTACACTACTCGGTTAAAAAAAAACGACAAAAAGTGTACGAAGATAAATCAAAAGACAACAAGTTGATGGACAGAACGTAGCGAGGGATCAACATGAACACGTGAAAAGTGAAAACTAAGTCAAATGAATGAATAGTGAAATAGAGGTACGCAAAAAGTACAAAAAGTCAAATGGAAATAAATGGAAAGGAAAACGCCAACGGACAGAGCGAAAATGTTCACGAGTAAAATTGTAAATACCTCTGAGAAATACAAGGTCACATGGAAGAAGCCAAAAATGAAAAAAAAAGGTATAAACGTCACCTAGGTACGCGAAGAGTTCGTTACTTATCGGGGAGTTGAGGGCGCGTCGACTGCAGTGGTCATGCAGCGCACACAACATCGTCAGCCAAACCGAAGTGTGCAAGCGGAAATAGTCGAGACGACGTAGTATGAAATACATTATCGAACCAGATGTGGTCAAATTATACGGTAAAACCAAACTGATTTTAACACATGCCGTATATTCAATATGATATTAGTGATACACATAGATCACATACAACTTGAACCAGCTTGCAAAACGCAGTGCAGTACCTATATCCAAGGGTAGGCAATAGCAAGCGGTGTTTGCACGAGCAATTCCAACACTCGTCCGGTTTGAACCATACGAGTCTATGATCAGGTCATCGTAAGCGTTGACAACTGTCGTCCAAAGAACCGCCTTTGTTGAGCAGAGAACCGGGGGCACACGAGAAGAACGTGCCTCACTGTCAGAGCGGTATCACAGCAAGTGCATGTTTGCTTGTCCTCGTTCCACACAAGATGACCGTGGGTGGCATAGGTGGCCTATCCGCAGCCTGGCGAGTATCACATCCCCCGGTCGTGAATTGCTGGGTGCTACTTCCCAGCGCTTCAGTTTTGGCTTTATAGTTCTTGGCTTGTTTTGACCCGATGTGTCCCAAGCTTGCTGCTACCCTTCATGGAAGTATTCGTTGTTTAGCTGAGATGTGCCGCAGGTAGAGGCAATGCACGAGTGCATTGGTTACGGGTAACACATTTTGCTGTTTCCTCAGCCAGGTCCTTCCCCACTATTCCTACACGACTGAATATCCGAAACAGCGTCACATTTGTATCGGCTCTCAAGCTTGGTGAGACGCAATAAAACTTCCTGCACGATTGGGTTATGCGGATAAAACATTTGTTTTTTAAGTTGCGAAAAGGCTACTTAGCGATTCAGATAATGTAACATGTTCATCGTCACTTCTACTTCGATAAAGCATAAAGCATTCATGATCGCTAGAAGTTCTGCTGTATAGACCGATGAGTGAGGAGGCAACGTAAACAATCTGGTCGCAGATTCGCACACAAAAGCACAGCCAACACCATCATCAGTCTTTGAGAGGTCGGTGTATGTAGCAGTGCGTGTGGAGTAGGTGTCGATGTGTTCTAGTGCTTTTTGCCGGAACATCTCGGGGACGACGTCGTCCCTGCGGATATCTGATAAAGCGATGTTGACAGAAGGCTGTATCAATTTCCAAGTTGGAATGGGCATCGATTCTATTTTCCCAATGCTGCGCATCTTAAACCTACCTCTCTCCGCCAATTCGTACAAGTGCACACGAAATGGATGCAGAACATGTCCACAACTTTCACAGTGCCAGCGCCAGTGTACGGCTCGAAAACAGGACTTGTAAAGCTGGATTCTAAGGGAACTGTCTGACCCTGCACGCTTAGCGCAGTCCAAGCTTCCCTCTTCTCAAGGCAAGCGGATGCTCATGAGCATCTGCAAACAGGCTCACGGTTGGGAAAGAACGAAATGCTCCCATTGCAATCCGCAAGGCGGCGAGATGAATAGTGTTATGATGCGTGTGTCGGCTGCATAGGCAGTCATAAACAAAACAGCAATAGTCGAGCTTAGGGCGGATGAACGCTCGGCATAGAAGCAAAAGTTCATCACTGGCTGAACCAAATGTAGTGCGGAAGATATACTGCATAATGTGCAATGTTTTCCAGCACTTCTCCCGCAGCGCTAACAGGTGGTTCTTGTACATACGACGAGAGTCAAATATAACACCTGGAAACTTCGCTGATGGCTGGAAGTTCTCTGGTTTCTGGCTCTGGCCTCCATAGAGGTGATTTAGCGGATACTGGCAGGTGCCGCGGA
Organism: Imbricaverruca yamaguchii; assembly: GCA_034440575.1. Lineage (NCBI taxonomy): Eukaryota > Metazoa > Arthropoda > Thecostraca > Neoverrucidae > Imbricaverruca > Imbricaverruca yamaguchii. The sequence continues at coordinate 1,452,935 of JAOTOL010001526.1, read as the reverse complement.
GACATAAATGCACTGGAATAATTTTATGAATAGGAAAGCGGTGCCGTTCATGTAGCGCCATTCTCACTCCTCTGAGCGAGATACAGCGCGATACAGGTGTCTTTCTATCGAGGAAGAACGTGAGGCGGGGCACCGAATTGCGCTTCATCCACAAAGAAAGATCTACCGGTACCACAGGGCAACTCATGTCCAATGCCATTGATCATCAGCGCGAATACGGCGACAATGAGGATACTCCCTTGGGGCACTCCGTTGACTTGAGCCAGTCGCTCAAACAGTGCGTTTCCTACACGGACGCGGAATGTCCGATCCGCAAGAAAATTATACAGGAAGCATCCCATAGTACCGCACACACCACACGTCTCGTGATTCAAAAGCACACCATGCTTCCACGATGTGTCCTAGGCGCCTTTAAAAAAAACTGCCCCTAAATGTTTTTATGTCCATAAAACTAGTGCGAAGAACAGTGTCGAGTGTCAGACTGTGAACTTGTTCTTGTTAAATCCAGGCTATGCGTTGGTGAAGAAGCCATACTGGTCTAAGAGCCATGTGAGGTTCACATTGACCATCCTCTCCATAAGTTTGCAAAGACATGAAGTCAGAGAGATCGGTCGGTAGTGGAGAGGGTCAGAGCCAGTCTGGTTAGGTCAGTATATGGATGAGAATAATATCCCACCAGGAAGACGGAACGTTATCACCCTGACACAGGGAGGTAAAACATGAAAGAAGTATCTGGAGCGCGTTTGGTGGATGTTTCAGCATTTAACTGTGGACACCATTAGGTCTCTCAGATACGTGGCGGTGAGTAGCGATCTTGAATGTGAGTTCGGCCAGTATGAATGGCTCATTGTAAGCGCTCTTCTGGGGTCCCAAAGTCGAGAGGTGGAGCTTCGCAATTATCTCTGTGCTCCCTAACTCGGGCATTTGGATCGCGGTTCAGGCCTCAGTGAGCGAAAGCTCTCGCGATGGTCTTGGCCACGGTGAGAGGATCAGCAACTATGGCGCCACAGACGTGCTGAACAGGAAGGAAGTGGGTATGTTGCTACTAGAGTTGATCATTCCGAAAGTGCAATGCAATTGGGAATATGCCAACTTGTTCCAATAGTCACTTGGAACTACAACACACACCTTGGAAGCAGTTGGGAAGCGTCTCTTTACGACCAATATTCCTGCAACAATACCTACTTACATGTGTGTTGATTCTGAAAATGACTGGGATGGAGGGGGGAGATACATGAACGCCATAAGCAGACCTGAATGTATTGGGGAAGGGACACATTACCCATAGGGTCACAAGTTAAAAGTTAAAACTATTGGGGATAAAGACAACATTGATGGGAAATTTTCCCCATCAAAAACATGAAATAACACCCCTGCCTACCAACCTCAACCTATGTTCTCTCTCTTCCAGCCTGGCGTATTGACTGTTGTGTTGGCCAGCTGGGCAGAGAGCTATGGGCACACAAACAGAGTGTTGTTTGCTTAAGCTATAACTTATTTCTAAGTGATCGTCACATCAATACATTGCGTCCTCAGGATGGGGAAGCCGTGGCGAGCAGCGCCCTACCATATTTTCTTCTGGTGCACATCGCGAGACACGGACTACAAATGGCTTTCTTGACGTTTTCGTCGGCACTCTTGCACATAGGTACAAAACACCATCGGCTATACTTCCTTGTAGATGTTGCTGCTGGATCTTCATCCACTTCTGGACCAAATATGTACAAGACAGGAATAATGTAGGCAAAACCCAAACCTAAAAAGCGTGCCGCAACAGCAGCAAGCCCCCGCCGTCAGCCAAGTGGCGTGGCACTCATAAGCGGCCGTCTTTTGGTGAGGAAGTTGAGGGCAATTTTAGACTCGTGTTTTAAAGCAAAGTACATTACAAATACATATTTTATCATAATAATTAAGGGACAGATATTTTCCTTCTTTGTGGTCAGCACATACACGTTTTCTGTGTGACTTGCAACCAATCAATTGACTGCATCGCCAAAGTGGTATCACGTAGCGGCTTACTGGTGCGGTTCTTTGATCCCGGCGAACTGTAGCTGGCAAGTGAATTGGCTGACGAGACGCGCTTGAAGGGCAACGGCGATCTGGTCAGGTCCGCGGCGCTCGACACCGTCAGGTTGTGGCTGCTCTGCAAGTCAGATCAGGTAAGCGGTACACAATACCGTCAGGCAGTTGCTCTGCCCATCAGGTCAGGTCAAGTCAGGCAAGGTCAGTGGTGCCCGAGACCGTCAGGCAGATGCTCTGCAAGTCGTGTCGGGTCAGCGGCTATCGACACCATCAGGTAGTTGTTCTGCACAAACCGTCAATTCGGGTCCGGCGGGGTCGGATCAGGTTGGTGGTGCCCAACATCAAGCAAACCTTTCTGACATACTAAAGGGTTTATTATAACGATGTATCTGGGATAACCATTAAAAAAACAACAATAATGAGCCATCTGACGACCATCTGATGACAGAGCCGCTATGAGCTCCGAAAGCTCATTAGTTGTTTAAAAAAGGTCATCCAAGATGTATCATTATCAACATCAAGTAGCTATTCCGCAGAACAAACGGTTAGATCCGGTCAGAGCCACTGCATCCCATTGGATATTTATTCTGCAGGGAAGGCTGCCGGACCAGGTTAAAACACGTCACACCAGCGATGCACGACACCGTCGTATAGTTGTTTCGCAAGGTTGTGTTCTGGAAACGTCACTTCCGGTCAGTGGAATCCAGCGGTCGACAGGTGGCTGTTCTGAAGTACAATACATTAGATTAGTTCATATCGGTGGCACCAGATAATCCTCAGGTAGTTGCACAAAGCAAGGTTAGGTTAGATTATATCTGGTCGGCGGCGACCGACACAGGTCAATAGTTGTTCGACACAGCATGTTATGTCATGTCAGATCGGGCCAAATAAGGTCGGATCAATCCGGCAGCGCCAGACGATCACCTAATTGTTCAACAGAAAATATGCCAGGTGACGTCGTATCGACAGCGACCAGGCATTGCGTGATAGTCACTCTGCAGAAGTACGGACGCCACGTCTGGCCCAGATAGGAGCAAATCGACGCCGTGAGATGCTGGCTTATTGTGTGCAAGAATGGCTGCAAAAATAAGCTCTGGTAGGCGTGCATGTCTTAAATTAAGCCAGAACTTTAACCGTAATTTGACCAATGTCATAAGATGTCATGAAATTGTCGAATGTCATAAGATTTGATCAATGTCATACGGTCAATCGGACCATATAACACAATCAGGAGCCATCAGACTGTCAATTAAAGCTTATTAATTAAAGTTTCACTTATTTCTGCAGTCCAAAGGAAGAAAGGTGCAAATTTCTTGTGCATTCACTGCAGTCCACGTTCCTATGCAGTTGTAGTGTATGGAGGACAAATTATAAAGACATGGTGTAATAATTGTCTATGCGGATCCTAACCGGTCAGAGGTACAGACGAAAATGACACTGAACGAAACGGCGACATGCGCATTCTTCCCTGGAACGACATATTTATTGAACACTTCAACTGCTGACCATTTTAAAGAATTCCTTGTCGAAAACGAATCACACGACACTTGGAAATGTCCAGCGGCCAAAATTTTGAGGAAACAGGAGTAACAGTCTAATCGCATAACTACAAGACGTTAATTTTTCTTCGAAAAAGTAGACAGTTTCCTTCAGCTTATAAGATGTGATTTTGCGAAGATGACAGACCGCATTAGATAACATGAGCCACTGTCGGCGCTAGGACGCCGGCAGGCAACCAGGTGGGCGGCCGAGTTTTCAGTCATACAAACAGGTGTACCATACAACCAGACATTGCGTGTAACGAGCCATCAGACGGTCACTCAGACCATGTGTCACAGTCACGAGCCACCAGACGATAAATCAGACCAGGTGTCACAGTCACGAGCCACCAGTCACTCAGACCATGCATCGCAGTCACGAGCCATCAGACAGTCACTCAGACCATGTGTCACAGCAACGAGCCATCAGACAGTCACTCAGACCATGTGTCACAGTCACGAGCCATCAGACAGTCACTCAGACCATGTGTCACAGTCACGAGCCATCAGACAGTCACTCAGACCATGTGTCACAGCAACGAGCCATCAGACAGTCACTCAGACCATGTGTCACAGTCACGAGCCATCAGACAGTCACTCAGACCATGTGTCACAGCAACGAGCCATCAGATTCGCAGTAACGTATCGCAGTCACGAGCCATCAGACAGTCACTCAGACCATGTGTTACAGTAACGAGCCATCAGACTCGTAGTCACGTATCGCAGTCACGCACCGGCAATTAACAGCTTGCTGTGATCCTACCTCACTCGGCCAAACCCTAGGATTGCTGACCAGACTAGTCATCACCAAAGTAATACAAGTTGGGTTTCTCTTAGTGGTGGATGTCTACGGAAAAAACATAAAAGTCAAGCAACGCACAAAGGCGGGCACTGTCTGGGACCACTCAGCAGCAAGTCATTCTAGCTTCCACCACCTCCCATCATTCTAACGCATAATCCGCTGGGTCAAGCGGAACAGTAAAGCCGATAGCCGGCAAACTGCGTGACGCGTAGCGCTCTTGCCAGTCTTGGAGGCGCGAGCCCAAGCAAAGGGTCAGCGAGTGGCAGGTGGCAGGTGGTAAGAGCGAGAGGAAGCCTAGTCAAACAGCTCAGCAAGCAGGCATATTAACATCGAATAGGTTCCAGGCATTGGAGGACTGTCCCCAAGATAGTAGTAGTAGTAAGGACACAGTGCTGGTCGTAGGCGACTCTCGTGTGCGGCATTTAGATAGGATATTTTGTAAAGGTAGGAGGGGCAGGAGGTGCATTACCAGGCCTGGTGCCAAGGTCAAGGACCTGGTGCCAGTGGTGGTACAGGCCACCAGTGATCACCAGTTTAGTACGGTTCTAAACCAAGCAGGGGTGATACTCCTCACTCCTAGCAGAGCATAGGTCCTGCTAGGAGTGAGGAGCTGCTAGAGGACTACAGGGGCCGTCTTGCCACCATGAAGCATAACAATAGCAGGGCCATTGTGACTGCTATTTTGCCTAGGGCTCGAGTCTCCCCTGAGTGGAGCCCTAGGGCACTGGCAGCCAATGCCAGGGTAGGTAAGCTCCGCCATGAGTTAGGTTTAACCTTTGTCTACGAGTGGTGCAGGTTATATGGCTCATGGGACCTCTATCAGAGGGATGGCCTGCATTTCTCCTAGAAATGGATGCATGTGGTAAGCAAAGTATATGAACATGCACTTCAGGGAAACTAGGCAATGGGGTGGGGACGGATGAAGTGGCACAACCATCTCAGGGATATGACAATAGTGACAGCCAAGGCAATAGAACCTCAAAGTCAACTAATATGGATAGCAGTAGTTCAAGGAGCAGAGTGGTAGCTCATCCAGTGATGAAAGAACTACTCAACATGAAAAAGCCAAAGCTGGTTATGGAACATATGTTAAGTGTAAGATGCTAAATGCTCAGAGTATTCGATCCAAATGTGATGAGTTCAAGTGTTATGTTACTGAGGAGGAACCATATTTTGTTTGCATTACTGAGGCATGGATCAGACAGGGGTATTTTGGGGACAACTTGCAGGACTATGAGATCCAGGGATGCAATACGCTTTCGTGCAATAGGGGTCCAGCAGTGAAAGGGGGTGGCGTAATGCTCTATGCGAATATCTTATTCAGTTCTCAAAAAGTAGCAAATGGGGTTAAAAAATGTGACAGTGGAGTCCATTTGGCTTGATGTCGCTGTGGGAAAAGGCAACAGCAATGAACTGAGGATAGGAGCTTTGTACCGATCAGGAACCCTGCCACATTCTCAGCTCGACAAGGTGATTTGCGAGGAAATCAGAAACTTTCGGAGGAAATGCCTTATTTTTCGCGACTTTGATCTAAAAGGATATGAAAATGTTGGTGTTGGCTCCCCATCATGCAAAATGTTTAGGAAATGCCTTGAAGAGGACTTGTTCTTACACCAGTTTGCAACGGAACCAACTAGTCATGGCTCATTATTGGACCTTGTCTTCTCAGATTTAAGTGGTAGTCGAAGACTTGGCTGTAGTAGAAACTCTGGGATGGATGAAGTGACCATAACATAGTTAGATTCAAGGCACATGTAGTGGGTGCCATCAATTATAATTTGGTAAAAGTTCCTAATTTCAACAGAGCAGAATTTGACTGCATGTGCAATTTGACTGTGGCTTTAAGTGCCATAAAATGGGAAGAATTCTCCAATTTAAATGCCTGCGAAATGTGGGAAAGGTTCAAATCTTACTTGAAGGAAGCATAGACAATCGTTATTAGAATAGAGGGCTTACTTTTCAGTATTCCAGGGAGGGCTGATCGACGGATTTGGTGGGCAACTAGCTCAGTGTCCAGAGTGCAACCAAGAAGGGCCATTGTGGCTGATAGTTGCACTGATCTTTTATGTCTTTATGTCCAAATGAGCAGGTCGGCGCACGGTGTCCACTCTCACCTCTCGCCGTGCACAGTTCTGCTCCTCCTCCTGGGCCGCCAGCGAGACGAACTTGCTCTCGAACTGCTGCACGAAACTGCTGAAGGCAGATACCAACTCCTGCGAGTACCAGGCTGATTATAGGGCGACACACAACTTCCTTGCGGCTGCCAGTGATGCCGGATGGTGGACACAGGTCGTACATAGGCATAACCGGCGACAACATGAAGAGACAGGAGAAAGACCGAGTCGTAAAAAACAACCACACACACTACCACTTGGCCAGACACAAACACCAACGAGATTGAAGCGCCCACACCTCCCAAACAAATCAACCATCATACGTCAACACCCATTCAGCGCCGGCAATCTGAATCGCCGGTGCCACGAGAAGCACCACCAGCACGTACCCGGCGCACCATCGGACTGCCGTCACACAGTGAGTGTTTGAGCAGCGCCATGGCCACTGAGTGGTCCACCGTGTTGGCGTGCTCCGTGCGGTCCACCACGGCGTTCACGAACGTGCCGAGGGCGTACACCGCCGCCGTTCGCACCTGCACGCGGACCGGGAGCACAGCGCGTCAGAGCAGAAGTCAGGAGGTGCACGCCGCCACATCCCACAAACTGGTCTGTAGCAGTAGGCGGTGTGTGCTGATGTGAGTTTGCCAGCCACCACGGGCTGCCACAGTCTGCAAGTGGACGGTGCGGGATGACGCAAATCCGGCCGCTCGCATTTTTTTATAATGTCGACCCCCGTTTCATATGCAGTAGCCTATCCTATTTGGCTACACACACTGTTACAGGCTCGATTGGTATTGGGCTTTCCTATAGCCAACTATTCAAAAGTTAGGACAGCCAGCTTAGGAATGCCTCAAGATGCCAATACACATGCCATTTCTCTTCATACCTACAGTTCACTATTTGCATCTTTTTATTTGTCTTTTTTTTTGCAGATAGGCCACCACCAGTTATTAGTAGAAGTATCCCCAGGAGCGCCTCAGCTAGGAAGCAAGCTAGTAACGCCAAGGAACTCCTAGGGCCACAAAGTGAAAAGTGTTATGAGGGGAAAAGTGTACATTCATGTGCACTATCACACAAATATGTGTGACAGTGTCACAGCATATCCACACACAAGAAACATTTACACCTAAACTTACTCCACATACATAAACACATGCACTCACACATATATACAAATAAAAAAATGCACACAGTAGCACACAGCCGAAATCACACGCAATTAATCATACAGGTACAAATGCATCATCGCATATGCATTTACTTGTTTATCCAGCTTTACTCATACATACATATAATATCAACTTACATATAGTTTCTCCTTTTTGTAATGCGAAATTGTTAATTTTACTAACTATTTAGTTTGTGATGTACAAGTCAATCAAATATGCTCTGATAACTATTTTTATATCTTCTTTCTTAATAGGTACTTGGTTACAGGAAGGAAATTTTGTACCAATGATAGTATTCCAAGTTCTTAGTGCTATAAATGGTATGGAATGAAGTCTGTAGGTTTTTGATGAAAAAGGTACATGGAAATGATGAACATGCCTTAAGTTACTTGATGATGAGTATTTGAACATATTCATTATAGTGATTGGTAATGTTTGATTAAACAATCTGTGAAGTAGTAGTATGCTCTGTTCCTGTACAATATGAGGGAACTTCAATATGTTATATTTGACAAAAAATTAATTTGTAGTATATGAATAGTGCTGATTATCTATGATTCGTAATGCCCTTTTTTTGTATTTGAACAATTCTGTCTAATCGTGTTGGAAAATTGTTTCCCCATATCAATGCACAATAATTGAAATATGGAAGAATCAAAGTATTATATAGATATTTCAATTCACGACTTGTGATGAAGAATTTTGCTCTTCCCATTATTCCTAGATTTCTGCTAGCCCCTCCTCCAACAGTGTTCAGTGACTTCATAATTGTTTAAACTTGGATTTCATTAGCATACATTTCTTGTTCCGAATTAGCATAGTCATGCCCTGCAATATATTCTATTGGATCTTTGTTAGAAATAGTGATATTCCTTTCTAACTTGAAGCCAATGGTTGAAAAGAAATTGTTGAAGGCATTAGGAATTTGTTCTGTTTGATATTCATTACGAGTATCTTCTTCATCTAACATGGTTTCTGTTATTTTTGCTTTGTTCTATGTTTATTTATCAACTCATGTAGTGGTTTCCAAGTTTTCTTTCCATTTAATTTGCTGCAGTGAAGCGCATTTGAATAGTGTAGCTTCTTTGCTTCTCTGGGTATCTTGATAAGTATGTTCCGGAATTGCTTGTATTGGACCTCGTTGTGTGGATTTGATTTTTTAAAATAAACTTCATATATAGTTTGTTTTTTAGATTTATGGAACATAATATGCGAGAGCTAATCCAGGCTTTCATTGGGGTTATCCTCCTACTTGGGCAAATCTTTTTTGTAATAAGATGCATACCATCTTTATATGCTGAGAGCAAATCATTACATGCCATATTTGGGTCGTTGTGCTGATTAAAATTATTCAACCTTGATAATAAATAGTCATTTAATAGATGGATTTGATTGCAATCAAGTATTTCTTTGGGATAATTTGACTCCATTTTTTTTTGTCTGGGCAGTTAATGTTATAAACACTGGAAAATGATCTGAAAGGTCTTCTATCAGTATAACTGATGAGGAAATGCATGAAAAATAATTTATGAAGATATTGTCCAATAGGGAGCTAGTAGTATTTTGCAACCGAGTAGCATTTGTGATTGTTGGTAGAAAAATATATGACAATAATTGGTTTGAGAATCTCTCCACAATTCTATCATTTTGAATCTTTAATAGATTGTAGTTGAAATTTCCTGTGATAATTGTAAGCTTCATCTCATTCTCAATTATTTGCAGCAATTTTTCAGTGCCCTCAGGAAAATTATCGTGGCAGAAACTTGGTGGACGATAAATCTGGCAAATGATTAATGATCTAGTGCTATTTCGAGACTCCAGTTTGATTTCAACAGCAGCAGCTTCATCAAGTTGAACTACAATATCTTCTCTTTCTCTTGATTCCAAACTATTATGAATGTAAATTGCAGATACTCCTCCTTCTCCCTGCCTTCGACTTGCTGCGTACATACGATAATCTCATTTTAAATAACTTTTCGGTATCTTTCTAAGCCATGTTTCAGATAAACATATAGCTGACCAGTTGATTCCTGTTGTAGCTAAAAAGTTTTTTAAGTCATCAAATTTATTCTTGACAGACCAAATATTTAAGTGTATTATGGAACCCCCTCCTGTACGTCTGCTCTAAGTTTGCTTGGAAGTACATAATCACATTGTCTTAGGGTGTTTTCACATGCAGAAAATTCATCTCCCAGTCACAATGAACAACGCGGTTGGATATTGAACGTCGATGGGATGGGAGACGATGGTGAGCTGAGATATAGAGATGAGATAGCCTCCACATGATGGTGCAATGTATGACAAAGAAAAATGAGGCCAAAGCATATCGCGACGCTGTTGCAGCCACTCACCGTCGGCTAGTGCGACTCAAATTACCAAACTCGCTCACCACCCACGTGAATCATCGCTGGCACCTCGTCTCCCCACAATGTGAGCAGCAACTTCTCGTACTTCAGGTCTCTGCCTTTGTCTCAACTCACGCACCTCACTTCTAGTCAGACTTGTGCTCGACTCAAATTGTTTGAGTCGACTCACATTTCACTCACAGATCTTGAAATCCGATTCAATTCATGATTCAGAACAGGTCAAAATTATTTGACTCGACTCAATTCAGACTCACGAGGTCAGTGCCAGGACCTCGTTTCATCACATGTGACCTACCTCTGGCACCTCGTCCTCCAGCAGCGTGAGCAGTTTCTCGTGTGCCAGGTCGCGTACTCCTGACCAGCGTGCCTGGTCGTTGTGCAGCCACAGGTGACCCAACGTGATGCCCAGCCAGCTCCTGGAGATAGCACACGTCGGCATCAGCACACCCTGCTGTTCTGCCCTCCCAAGGAAGAAAAACGTATGTACCTGTTTGGGTCAGTCCAATTTTTGTCTCTAATTTTAGCCGGTTCGAATTCGCATCGGTAAAAATCACGTCGCTCCTTATTTGAATTGCACCGTTATGGACCACGACTGCTCGGGGACATCAGAGCGAAAATCGCACTGAACCAAAAGGGTGCATACGTTTTTCTTCCTTGAAACGGCAGCATTAGCCACACCCGAATCCGCACCCCACCATTAGCTACCTCCGGATCTACACCCCACCATCAGCTACCTCCGGATCTACACCGCGCCATCAGCTACCTCCGGATCTACATCCAGCCATCAGATCAGCTACCTACGAATCGCCATTCGGGAGGCGCTACCACATCCGAGTACACACTGATCCGCCGGTTAGTTATTATTAAGGCATTGGGCCATATCCAATATACCGGTTATACAACATCACAAATAGTTTACTGAAATGGGACATCTGTGTTTGGCCTAGGTACAATATAAGGGTATATTCCATCTCAGGCAGGGTTGGAAAAATAAGTTGTTCCTGGATTTTCGTCATCGAGAACATTATCTTTCCCAGCAAATTATCTCATTTTCTCATTTGGAGGTCGAGTAGTGCTGTTTGGCAATGCACTGCTATGTGACAAAAGTACCACAGATTCACTGGAAAAAGCAAGCTGAGATTCTCATGTCAAACGTTTGAAGAAAAATATCCTCTCAATATTCGATTATCTCGGAAATTTCTCTCCACACACAGTATTGCAAAGCACAAATCCAACCCTAATCCCAGATGGTGGTGGATTTGTGTTTCAGGGCGTCGACTTGGCTGGTCGTTTTCCGCCCATTTTCATCTCAGAATGCTGAGTATGCACGCATAATGCTGGTTAACGAGAAGCACGAATATTATGGAAGTTCACGTTCAAGACGATGCGGGAAAGTTGACCAGAATCAAGTCAGTGAATCCTCCCGAAACTGCCACCAAGTGTGACCGTGAGTTCCCAAAGTGACTTCTGCACATATCAGCGAGGTGTGGCACGATGACGCACCAAGGATGCCTAGCACCTGGGGCACAACGGCTTGTAATCATCGCAAAGAATGTCACGATTGATCACATGCATATGTATTCCCTAGGCACAGATGACACAGCAGCACCTCCGCTCATCTTGTCCTAGACGAGCAGGACCACGAACCAATAGAGGAATTGATGGCCAATAGCTTTTTAGCAAAGAGCGTCGCCAGAACAATTCTCATTCGATATATATATATACATATCATGTCAGGTTATACACCATTATCAAGAGTGGTGCAAGGACGGTGGCGTCACAAACATCTTAGTGGCTGAAAATAACGATATGACCGTCAAGAGATAGCTATACCGTTGTGCCATTTTCTTTTCTAACACAATATGCACACAATCTGTGATTATAAAAGTCCCAGCAGACGGCAGGAGAGAGAAGCAGTAATAAGGAGCAGATACAACTGTGCTTCGAAACTTGAGTTATTTGCCTGCTATTTCAAGTTGTGTGTCCCCAGGCTTCCACTCTGTTCGGTTGCGGTTTCATACCGCAGCCGGCGGTCTCACCTGAGCAGGGGGCTGGGGTCGTCCAACTGTTCGACGCAGAACGGTATAAGACTGCCCTGGAGTGCCACCTTCTGGCCGGCCCGGTAGTTGCGGACCATGGTGGCCAGCACAAAAGCGGCCATGGTGCGGTGCTCAGCCGGCATGTGCGGGTCGGCCAGCACCTCCAGGAAGTAGCGGTGGCCATTGTCGCGTACCAGGTCGGCCTGACATGACTGCAACACGCCCCCCCCCCACAGATCAGTCTCGGCGTCAGCACGACAGTGGCATCACCATAACACACGCACAGGTCAGCTCTACTCCACTTGCAAAGAAGAGGCCAACAAACCCAACCGAGATACGATCAGAAAATCACTAAACACCCTCAATCGTGTTTGATAACGCGCCTGAAGCCATGCTTAGCGATAGCGACAGTTCCACGTGGGGATTGCGGCAGACATCTCACAACAAATCGCGGTTGGCAAATTATGTTCACCAATAGCTTAACACCAGCTACAATCATGGCCTAAACTTGGAGTGCTTTCATCAAAGCAAATGATTGAGGGAAGGCGAGACACTTGTGTAAAACCAATTCCAGCCCACATGAATTATCACCCCTAGTTTTACTTTACCGTTTGCTAAGAAAAAAATGTATCTCACATGAATTATCATCCCCAGTTTTACTTTACCGTTTGCTAAGAAAAAAATGTATGTCAACTCAAGTAATGCACCAAAAAGCAAGAATCTTAATGAAATTGACAGGGGAAAACGACACATTCAATGAGCTATCAATATATTTAGAATGCAACAAAACTTATATATCCTACCTGTTTTATCAAGTAAAAATAGGTTGGTACCAAGAAAAAGCAACGACCCAGACAAAATTCCTTTTATTTGGTTTCTACCCTTCTCCATATGCGGAAAATCAGGGCAGCAGCGGCCACCGCAGCTGGCTTCTCACCGGGTCGAGCGCCATAATTTTGGCCCAGATGATGACGAGCAACGGGCGCAGCTCGCGCGCTGACGCCTGCAAGAGCTTGAGCACGTAGGGGAAAATTCCGACGGAGAGCGCCTGGTTCACCGCCCACGTTCCAAGGTCCAGAAAGCGACTCAGCAGGTCCAGCGCACGCACACGATGCACCTGGCTCAACAGCACCTGCCAGCCGCACCAGGTCAACTTGGCTAGATATGTCTGTCTGGACCAGCGCCATTACGCTCAGTTTTACAATGACGCTCAAGTAACGACACAGAGTAAACGGCACTTCGATGATCAAGCCTGCTACTCACCACTGCAATTAAAACGCAGGACACTCAAGCTTGCGTGATTCGAGCTTGCGTGAGGTTGCATTTAATCTATGACCATGTGTACATCGATGGGAGGTATTGATATCGACCATTGGGACTACCGCAACGACGCACTCTGGGAAAACGAAGCCGACTCATACAACACCCGGATGGCACAGCTGCCACGATAAGCGATGGGAGTAACACGTACGAAAAACTACAGCGTCGGCAGCTAGTCGAAAAACACGAAGGAGGCGCGCATACATGCACGTCATGCGTGTTGAAATGTGCCCGAGTGACCGACAGGCATAACAGGCCGACCAGGATCGACAGGCCACCGCACACCGCCTCAGCCTATAATGCGCTGAAACTGGTTTCAACAGAGGCAAAGGTCACCTCCTGGTTGGACAAAGGTTTCTTTTGGTTTGCTGGGTGGAGCATGAGTGTGCAGGTGCGCGTGCTGGTACGACTGACCTGGAGGACGATGGGGAGCTGTTCCGGTGGGCGTTTGACGTCCACACCAAACCTCAGCCACACCTGACGACACGTGCAACAGCATCACTGGCATGTTCTTTTCATCTACACCTAAACAAAATATTCTCTAAATGTAATCCTGAGTGATACCGACCAGGGCGCTATTCGGAGCTCTGGATGAACGGGAAAAAGAGGCTGGCTATGAGGCTTCCACGCTGCAGATACAGGATGAAGCAGCATGTCGCGACAGTGAACTAATCGGCCGACCACAACTATGCCCTAGTTGCAGGCTGACATTTCATTTCAGAAGAACAATGGTAACATAATCAAGTTTAGATCCAGAACCAGCTGTGCTACCGCGCCAATGTACTGAGCACATTCATTATTAGCGTTCTGGACGGCAATGATGTCTGGGCTACAAATACGCTCCCTAAATGAGCTGAATTGAATTGAGCTATAATTCCTCGTCACCCACCTGACCGACATTGGAACATATTCATATTTTGCTTCGCCTCATCACTGTTAGGTTAGGTTGCATTGACCCTATGCAGCATACCTGGAATGCCGTGAGTTCCTCCTCGAAGAAAGTCGAGTGGTTGTACGTCTGACGGTTCTCCCGGATGATGGCAGGCAGCTGCAGCAGGCACGCGTCAACCGCCAGGTCCCACGACGCCCACATACTGTGCTGTCGACACATGGGGCGCCGGCGTCACAGGCGTGTCACACCTCTAGCTGAGGATGAATGGCCGCCTCCGGCCCCAGTCAGGTACGGCTAGATACGGTGTGCTTCACCTCCGGCACCAGTCAGGTACGGCTAGATACGGTGTGCTTCACCTCCGGCCCCAGTCGGGTACGGCTAGATACAATGTGCTTCACCTCCGGTCCCAGTCAGGTACGGCTAGATACGGTGTGCTTCACCTCCGGTTCCAGTTAGAGACGCGACAATCAGGAGTTGCGTCCATCAGGAGCTGCCCTGGAGATGAGTCACATATTCGGATCAGGAGACATATCCACGTCCAGCTCAAGGGTGTGTCACGTTTCGGCGACAGGCACAGTTTGCCATGGGACGGAGGGTAAACCGAAATAGCTTCCCCATCGGCATACACCCTGCATAGAGGATGAGCGTTTGAGGGCGTGCTGACTGCATCACAAATGCAGCACCATCTTTTAGAACAGAAAAGGCACTACCAATTGTCCTCCACTCCAATGACTTAAGAATAAAGGTCATGCCATTCCAGTCATCTTGTTGTGTACTGAGTACAAGTTACACACTAAAGCCAAGAGCTCGCGGCTTGGTACAGCTATCATCAATTGGAGCTTAGAGGCGCGTCGACTACTGAGGTCATTTCGAGCCCAAAGCTGTATTACAAACGCTTTGCAATGCTGCTATAGTAGCTAGTTATTAAGCCTCACGGGAGTCGATATTTCTCATCAAAGCGTGCTTGTTAAAGGGAGGTAAAAATGTTCTCAAACGCCACGACCTCAGAGTCGTTACCTATTAGCGTATGCAAAAAAGTATCAGCGATCAGCCGCCGTAGTGGTTCCAACCGCATGCAACCTACCAACAAATGATAAACGGTAAACGGGCCGGAGGAATGTCGACATAAAGATCACCACCAGCCATATGGCGAATAGGTAACACCTATCCTCAATTTGCGGAGTAATACTTCCTCCCGTCGTTAGGTCAAGTGTAAAGACAGCCAGTCATAGTGCTGGTTTCAAACCATCAGATTACTATAGTTTGAGTTCCAGGCTCGTTGCCTGTATAATTGACAATATAGGATATAGGTCTATTAAATTGATCTGTAAATAAATTTCACGGCCATTCCCTACAGCGTGCTTGGCAGTTATGTCAGGAGGTTCATTCCCAGTAAGTCCGACATGGCTGGGAATCCAGCAGAACACGATATTTATGTCGGTTATATAGGGACTCGACAACTCAGATAATCCTGCGGACAAGTCTCTTATCCTGGCTGAAGGCATTCAATGGCCAGAGACTGCCCAGGGAGTCTATGCAAACCACGCGCTTGGTGGACTGGTCTTCGTGTATAAAGTACCGGGCTTGCAGAATCGCATACAATTCGGCAGTAAAAATCGATGTATTGGTAAACAAAAAGATCGAACACTGTCCACTGACGTAAGCGCATTCAACACCAGAAACGGTTGGAACAATCTTTGTAAATCCGGGAGAAATCGTGAAATTCATGTACTTTTGTATAACGCTGTATAAGCTTTCAGATTTACATATATTTTCTTTTAACAAGCTTTTGATAAGCTTGCACAGCTGTGATCGATCTAGAATTCGCTAAATATATATGGAAGAAATCGCCATTTTCCGGTAATATATATATATATATATATATATATATATATATGTATATATATATATGAAAATACGTGGGAATACATATGCATTTGCATATATGTAATCAGATAGAACGTCTTGACAGAGCATGACTTTTCAGAGTTCCCCTCTCAAACAGAATCATCTGATAATCTCAGATCACAGAAGCATTTACCTCGGATGGGGCAGAGTAAACTTTGGTAGTAAGTTCTGTTTCACTTTTACTACAAGTATGTAGTAGTTGTAAGTAGTAACTTTATATGAAACAGCCTGCTTGAATTTAGACCAGCACGGTAGTAAGTAGTAAATTGTAGGTCGTACATTGTAAGTAGTAGATTTCAAGTAGTAAACTAAAATTGGAGATTTGCTTTATGAAACATGATTTTACAGCTACTATTTACTACCTACAGCGAAATATTCTGCTTTATGAAACAGACCAGCCAGGCTAGGCTGAAACAGGCTAGACATCCCATCCTATTTCGAGAAAAGCATATTCTTTTCCTTGAAAAGTGATGGCATGATACAAGCACATGCAGTAACATCAGGGTCTATAGACGACGGGACCACTTGGGTCTCTCATTATTTATTTATTTATTTATTTCACAATACATGCCCTCCACGTGCAGTGGCTATTACGGACAGTCTGGGTCACATATATTTACAAAGAAAGGATAGATTTGTGGTCAGTAGTGGGAGCAGATGCGCAACAACATTCGTACACCAACATAATACAATACCCATATCACTCTCTGCACTACAAACACCGTACTTGCAACACTAGCTATAAACGAGTGGGTTGTAGAAGTGATAGGAAAGCGATCTGCCAACCCTGGCGCCGCGCCTGCCCCGGCGTGTATTCTTGGTGGGCGTTGTCACGGCGACGGCGACGCTCCCCTCGTCTGGTTTCTCGCTTGGGAGGGGTGTCGACTGGCGGGGGCGTCCAAGGTCGAGGCTTTGATGACGTCACAGTGATGCGGGCGCTCGACGTCGCAGCCCTGTTCGGCTGCGTGCACGTTGATTATGGGGGGACGTGATGGTATTTGGCCAAGGCGATGGTTAGCAGATCCGTATGTATGGTAGAGCTGAAGATGGAAACCTGGTAGACCTGAAGCTAACGATATGAGGTAGACGATCACTGTTGTTGAAGACACAGGAATTCCGAGCGGCACCAAGCCGTCAGTGAGATAATTTCCTTCTCAGCCGCAGTGCAGGAAAGAAGACTGGCAGTAGCTGATGCTTGATGGAAGGGAAGTCACTATGGAGAAAGGCGCTGTCGCTTCTGTACTCACTCAGTTTTTCCGGCGTCCAGTCACTGCTCTGTAAAATAGTGGAGGAATAACCAGCAGAAAAGTCCACTGAGTTCAGTCACTTCGCACACGTGTAGCGTATAAATACGCCGGTTTTTTTTAATAGTTCACTTTTTCTTCCTTTTTTTTGCTCGTGCACTGTTCACTTGTTCTGTTCACTTCACTCACACCTTGCAGTTTCACACACCTTGCATACAGAGGCAACAAAGAGGGAGAGGGAAAAGGTTGGGCGAGCGGCCGAGACGCGTCTGCTCGCGGCGCCGCGCTCAGACCAACTGATTGCCGTAGAGAAGGTATTGGTGGGTAGTATGTGTGTGGCTGACATGCAGTCGAACGTCACCTCGTCATTCCTGGATCTGTGATGGCACGATAACCAGTCTCCAATGTGTGGTTTTATTGAGTGCAGCTTATTGTTGGTCTGTGCATTCAAGCTGTTCTGCCACTTAGCATTCACATAGGATGAAATTCCAGAGATGTTGTCCGTGGCTGGAAGTGGGAGAACACGTGTTGGGGCTTCGGGGCTTCTAGGCTTCCCGTTTCGCTGCGGAATCGGCTCGGCCATTACCACATATTCCGACATTGCTTGGTATCCAGCATAAGTTTACGCCTTTTTCCGTGTCCTTGCAGAGTTGTGAGATGTGTTAGAATGTCAAGCAGAAGGGGGCTTGTGGGGTAAAATGCGAATAAGTGTCAAAAGGCTACTAAGTGAATCAGAAAATATGACGTATGTATCATCTTGCGATACCTCGCTGAAGGAGAGCTTTGATTATTGAGATCAACTTAGGGTTATCCACTAAAGCATACACAGTCAGGGTAAACAAATTAGCCCAGGTACCACACACGAAAGCAGCTCCCGCTCCAGTGTTGTTATTCGACCCATCGGTGAAAATGTGTATATGTCCTCGATAAGTGTCCAGGTGCTACAAGGTTTTCATACGGAACCACCGTTCAGATGAGATATCCTTACAGATCACTTTGAATGACAGCTCAACTGCATGAGACCAGACTCCAAGGAGGTACGACTAACTTCTAGGTGCACATCAGTCGGTGCACTCGGAAACTGCGCTCTTCAAAGAGAGCACGAATTCGAACACAGAACGGCAGAGTTACCGCATTTCGATGGTTGTTAAAGAGTACCGAAGAGCAACGCGAGAACATCGCGTCGTAGGTGGGGTGGATAATTGCCGCAACCGGCGCGAGTATCGTAAAAGTCAAAGTCGTCGACGAACAGCGATGGTCTGGTGCTTCACGGCAGTGGAACTCCAATATCATCCATGCATATAGCAAATAACGCAATGCTCAAAACACCGCTATGGGACAAGTTGGACAACTCTGCCTGGGGACCCCATACATTTTATGGAAACGCTGGGAAAGCTCGGGTCCTCCCGGATGCGATAGTAAAGGAGGAGCAAAAATTAGTGAACACCGAAATAACCTGCGTTTACTGGGCACGGACGTCTGGGACACGTAGTTACTTGAGGTGTGCTAGGAAGAATCGGCGGTGCACCAAGTTTCTTCGTGTGCGCTGACATATATAGGTGAGACTTCTAGTTACCTTGTGTGTACTGGGCAAGAATGGATGAGACACAGGGTTGCAGTCGTAAGACTTCATAATCCGCTCCGCCAGCAGGAAGTTGCGGAACAAGCTGGCGACCAGAAGGTCCTGGCGAAACAACCGCTGGAACACGTCTGCAACAGAGAACGCGAAACGCTGCTGAAAACGCAGACATCACATCAGATTAAGCACACACGCATGCAACCCCCTCCCCCCACACACATACGTCACCCAAACATCTGCAATTCCGAACAGTCCCATCGCAGTGGCACCATCACTTTTGAAAACACATTGATACAGACACTGTAGACGAGGGACGGCGCAGCAAAGTTAGTTAGTGGGATTAATTGGCGGGTCGACCATATCGTTCATCATATTGCTCCCACATCTCATTCAATCGTACAAGACTACTGATGTATCCTGAGGAATAATACGGTAAGCAATCCTTTCATCTTGCTGCATAAATGGATTCGAATACCATTTCTGAAAGAAAGTGAGAGTGCAATATGTGGAATTGCAATCCACTATCGGAAATTTGTGGCTCATCACCAGTATGTCTCATTCAATCGTACTAGACTGCTGATGCATCCTGAGGAATAATACGGTAAGCAATCCTTTCATCTTGCTGCATAAATGGATTCGAATACCATTTCTGAAAGAAAGTGAGAGTGCAATATGTGGAATTGCAATCCACTATCGGAAATTTGTGGCTCATCACCAGTATGTCTCATTCAATCGTACTAGACTGCTGATGCATCCTGAGGAATAATACGGTAAGCAATCCTTTCATCTTGCTGCATAAATGGATTCGAATACCATTTCTGAAAGAAAGTGAGAGTGCAGTATGTGGAATTGCAATCCACTATCGTAAATTTGTGACTCATCACCAGTATGTCTGGAAATGTCAGCGACCTCGTAGTAGACGAGTGTCGCACGCACTCCATCTCGTAACCTCTACACAAACACAAGACATGGAGTATGGAGTGGACGGCGCAGCAAAGACGCATATAGCACCACACCACAACCAAACGATTCGGTGGGCGCGTGGTGGGCGTGGCGACCACCACACACGTGGTGGGCGTGGCGACCACCACGCACGTGGTGGGCGTGGTGACCACACGAGCGCGCTCACCACGGGGCAGCGTGTTCCAGGCGATTGTATCGGTGATAGCCGTGAAGATCCAGTTCAGCTCGCCGAGCATCGTCCTGCGGTCGGCCAGCTGGCCAGGGATTTTATCCAGGTCTTCCACGCTGATGCCAGTTACCAGTTGACTCTGATTACTGATCACAAACCACCTGACGGACAAGACTGGTGTAACCAGCTAACCCTGGCCATTGACCATTATCCATCGTGTGGTCTACCAGAGAACTAGTGTAACTAGTTGACTGATTAGTTTGATTACTTACAAATGCGTATGTAAATACATTATATATACATATATACATACATAAACACACATCCAAACAAACAAACATATATATACATGTATGTATATATATATATATATATATATATATATATATATATGTATATATTTTGCATGTGTGGATGTGTTTATATATATATATATATATATATATATATATATATATATATATATATATATATATATATATATATATATATATATATATATATATATAATGCATTTACATACACATTTGTAAGTAATCAAAATAATCAGTCAAAATAATATCGCGTATACCGAAGTATCGATTTTGCGCTTGCAGCGGCTGAATCCTGAATCCATTTGTTCTGATTCCAAAATGGATTTACTAACCTCTATACGACCAGAAGTGCCTGCGCAAGCCACATCGCTGTCACAGCTACTTTGGTATACTACCGGGTGAGCAATGTCAGTGGACAAAGTTTGAGTTCACATCTCGATTGATTTTTTTTTCTAATGTCGACCCATGTTTCGTATGCAGCAGCCTGCCCTATTTGGCTACACACACTATTACTGACCTGACAGATATTTTGTTTTCCTATCTCCCGCTATTCAAAAGTTAGGACAGCCAGCTTAGGAACACCCCAGGATACCATCATCCTCCACACCCCCAGCTCAATAAAATTGGTTGCATACTTTCTATATGTTTCTCTGTTTGGAAATAGGTCACCACCAGATATTAGTATAAGTAGTCCCAGGAACACCTCAGATAGATAGCAAGCCAATAGCACCAAGTAACTCCTGGGGCCACATACCTGCACATGCATGAAGCACAACCACCCACACTTAAACACACTTAAAATGCATATACGTATGCACTCACATATCGTGCGTACAAATATACATACACACACATATACTAACAAGCACATGTATCCATACACATATACATACATACACATTTACACACATACGTGCAAATGTAGATGCACACGTGAAATACAGATGTACACAAATGCAAATATACGCAATTAAGCATATAAATACACATGCATATTTACATACATACTTGTAAATGCAGATGCACACACATGCAAATGCATGTAATTAAGCACATAAATACACATGCATCATCACATATACACATACATGCAGCTCTACCATAACTACATTTACTGCACACACATGCAAATACTTGCAATTGAGCATACAAATACACATGCATCATCAGATCAACCTTTACTCTCACATACTTATATAACCACTTACATATACTCACTCTGTTCATTTCGTAGTGTGTGCGATTTATCAAGGTTCATTTTTCTTCCAGTTAGTTTGCATATACAAGTCAATGAAATAAGCTCTGGAAACTTTTTTATCTTCGTTTTAATAGGTACATGACTACAGGAAGGAAACGTTGAACCTATAAT
Organism: Imbricaverruca yamaguchii; assembly: GCA_034440575.1. Classification (NCBI taxonomy): domain Eukaryota; kingdom Metazoa; phylum Arthropoda; class Thecostraca; family Neoverrucidae; genus Imbricaverruca; species Imbricaverruca yamaguchii. The sequence goes on along the minus strand of JAOTOL010001526.1, from coordinate 1,431,127 downwards.
ACCATTCAAAGTTCTTGGTGCTGTAAATGATATTGAATGCAGTCTATATGATTTCGATGAAAAGGGTAGATGGAAGTGATCAACATGTCTTAAATTACTTGGTGATGAACATTGGAACTTATTCATTATTTATAGACACTTAGTAGATAATCCCCTACACCATATTCATGTCACAGGGTTGTCTTTAGCTGTTCCTATAATGCTACATTGTTGATTATTGTTTAACATACATCACACTCACCGTAAGAGCAAATATTTGTTGACCGGATACACCAACTGCACTAGAAACCAGGAGTGGACAAAAATAGCCTAACCATTCTGGGACTGCTACCTTTTAACCCGCGACGTCTTTCCTGTCAAATCATCCCACCCCGTCTCGGGGGAGGGGGGCGGTTGAAGACCCCCCTCTAAAATCCCCTCTAAAGCTTCGTCGATGCTGTACAACGGAGGCGCGGTGCGGTGGCCGATCTCTACCTCATTTGACCATGAAAACATTGACCTTGTGTTAAGAAACTCATGCTGAAACGACTTCACTGCAGCCGTTATCTACACCCTCCACAATCTTCTGCTCCTAGCTTAAGCGGTTTCAGAGACATTTGTTTGTTTGTTTATTGGGTGGTTCTCGACGCACTTTTTGTACGATCACGGCTAATGGCGCCGCCCACACTGTTTCGCCGGTGGGCCGCGGGATTGGGAAATGTCCCGAGTGGCGAGTGTTGAACCCGAGAGCTTTGATAACCAAAGCTCAACACCTCAGCCACTCGGTCATCCCCATCCCGGCACCTCCCATAGGACGTCAATACGCATCATGAAGCAGGATGTCGATACTTCTTGGATAAGAATGACAATCGAGTGTTCAGAAAGCGGTGTATTCCACCCTATTTCACGAATAATTTACCCCCCAACTCCTCTCCTGTGATCGTTATGTAAGAGACCATCCGGCGCGCGTGTTAGGATAATATAGTCACATATGGTTGACATACACCGGGCTCATGTTGCCAGATTTGACAGCCGTTTACTGTGGAACTAACCAGATAGGTTAGCCAGAGACATCAGATGAACTGACGACCGTGACAGAGCAATAAACTACGCCATATTTCAACTCACCATGCTAGAAAATGGACCTTGTTCAAATCTAAGCCGCCCATGAAATGTAATACGACAGAAAGTCGGATTTAAATTGTTCAGAAGCATGCGCTACTCTTGTCTATTTAGGCCATAAACTTCAAGTAAAGTACCCTGTGGAAGCGCAAATGCCAAATGACCCAAATTACCGGCATAACGAATAAAATCGTTAATAAGAAGCACGGATTGAGAATAAACATCAACCGACAGGTTCACACTTCTCATGTAGATGTAGATAGAGGAAAGCAGATCTGTGTACTTAGCTTTGTATTTCTAATTGACTGTCGAAATTACGGAGGCCACATATAGGACGTATTTCCATATCATCCAAAAAAAGAAAAAAATGAGACGAGCAACCCTGTGGCGACACCTACGTGCCTTGTCCATGCAAAATGCCAAGGGGCACCGGCAATACCACCCCTGTGGAGCACCATTAGCTGACCCGCACCGGCAATATCACCCCTGTGAAGGAGCACCACCAGCCGACCTGCACCGGCAATAACACCCCTGTGGAGGAGCACCACCATCCGACCTGCACCGGCAACACCACCCTGTGGAGGAGCACCACCAGCCGACCTGGACCGGCACTATAACACCCCTGTGGAGGAGCACCACCAGCCGACCCGCACCGGAAATATCACCCCTGTGGAGGAGCACCACCAGCCGACCCGCACCGGCAACACCACCCTGTGGAGGAGCACCACCAGCCGACCTGCACCGGCACTATAACACCCCTGTGGAGGAGCACCACCAGCCGACCTGGACCGGCAATATTACCCCTGTGGAGGAGCACCACCAGCCGACCTGCACCGGCAATATCACCCCTGTGGAGGAGCACCACCAGCCGACCCGCACCGGCAATATCACCCCTGTGGAGGAGCACCACCAGCCGACCTGCACCGGCAATATCACCCCTGTGGGGCACCACCAGCCGACCTGGACCGGCAATATCACCCCTGTGGAGCACCACCAGCCGACCTGCACCGGCAATATCACCCCTGTGGAGCACCACCAGCCGACCTGCACCGGCAATATCACCCCTGTGGGGCACCACCAGCCGACCTGGACCGGCAATATCACCCCTGTGAAGGAGCACCACCAGCCGACCTCCACCGGCAATATCACCCCTGTGGGGCACCACCAGCCGACCTGCACCGGCAATATCACCAGCCGACCATGCCGCTGCATGACGTCATTTAATGCTGTGCACACTCATTGAATGGCAGATCATTTAGTCAGTAATAAACACTTTAAAACCAAACGTTGATGACAAGTATGTCATTCCAAAACCTGTGTATAGTACTCCGTTTCCAAACCCAGTGGATAAATTCGCTAACCATTTACCCACAATTTGCTCAGAATCAGCTATGTGGGCAATTTCCCACTTACTCATAAATGAAGGGATATAAAAGCCTGTTACCAAAAATTCCTTACACAGCCACATTGCTATATGCCTGGCTGATCTAGACAGTGGCCAGCAAGCTACCGCAGTTCGGAGATAATCGCGAGCATATGTGGGAATTCAAACCATGCATTGTCACAAGTTAGACCGACGCTTGCCGGTGCCGTATCAACTACCATTAGAGTAGCCGCAATTCACAACCTTGACTTCACAGTGAAAACTAATCTGCTCGGTGCTATCACAATTACAATTAATTGAACCACAAATAGACTGCAAAATGCATTGGTAATTTAGTATGAAGTAGGAGCATAAGGCGGCAAGCTGGCTGTTAACTGGGAGGAGCATTTATTACAGTGGCGTTTCTCAACGATGGAATTCGCGCAGATAGAAGGAAAAACCGCCGTCCATGTATCGAGGGAAACTGCAATGGTTAATCTTCGTTGCCATTGTAACTTGCGATGTGAAAACTGAAGCTTCCAAAAATATAATCAACACTGAAAATACACTTGATGTCACACCCGTCACAGCCGTAGTCGTGGTTGGCTGACCTGAGCGCCATCTTGATGGGCGTGGTGAGACAGCAGGTGAAGAGGTCAGCTGGCAGAGATGGGTGCTGCGGCAGTATCTCTTTCGCACCGCACGCAGCCAGCTGGATGCAGCTGCTAAGCGAAGCGGTGCCGCCTTCCGAGATTGAGTGATATTCAGCCTGCAGACAGCATTCCGTCATCTAGCTACGTATCAACGAGTTAACTTGATAATACATTTTCAGATGGGTTATATGACAACGGTGTCAGCACGCCGTCATTGACACTGACGAGTTCTCAGTGGAGCTGGTGGTGTCGGAAAGAGGGAAGGAGATGCCGGCACCGCTCACCTTACGCTGGCTGGCGAACATGTTGAACGAGTCGACCACCTGGCCGGCACTGGAGCAGTCGTACACGTAGATGGACGGCGCGCCCATCCACGTCTGCAGCTCGTACACAGACAACGGGATGTACTGGGAGTAGTTCTGTCGACACAGGTCAGCGCCGTCTCACGCGTCGCGGTCACTAACATATGTCACTATGGCGCTCGGCGCGCTCAACAAATGGGCGTGACGGTCAATGGCAGCCATGCGATAGACTATGAGTGTTGGGCACACACTGACCAGAACAAAGGCAATCGCGGGCAATGGTTGTCGGCCGAATAGCTAGTTACCTGGATCCTGGCCTGTGTGCAGACCTCTTCCGATGGAACATTCATAAATCGACAATGATGGTATTATGATACGCTTATTTTTGTACGGGGAAATTTTTACGCGAAGATGTCAAAATCTGCAATTAAGTCAACAAAAAAATAGCACGCCAGGAATATTATAGCACTCAAATGCGAGGATGATAATATATATTTACTGTCCAACTAAACCAGAGATCGGGAGCGACTAAACTGGTAGCCTTTGAATGTCGATATCATTTTAATGATATCGAACTAGTGCTTTCAAATTAATTTTGAGTTAGGTGTCTGAAGAAAGAAAACAATGTCAGTAATGGGGAAAATGTAAGACGGAGATAACTAGACGTACATTTTGCGAAAAATGAAATGCTGAATCTTAATTAGAGCTGTTGAATTTGGTTTAAGCAGGGAACAGTTTTCATGTGTGAATAAAAAAGTAAATAAAACACATAGGCAAACATTTTTGTAAGCAACATCTACAACCCAGAAAAACTGGATGCATCCTGCACTATCAGATCCTCTAACATTGGCACAGTTATCGAATGGCTGGTATAAAGCTGTAGAAAGGACATCGGACGCGATGTAAGTAAAAGCTTTGTCAGGTGTGAATTTGCACTCAACTGTGGGATGATGGTGGTGGTGGTGGATTGGAGTTGAGGGGCGAATCGACATCTAGGGTTATTTTGCGCCCATTACTCAACTGCGGGAATTTGAGAACCTTGTCAACTATGTGAAGCACAATTTAGGTCAAAACTCTTTATTGGAGATCGAAACAATCTTCCACTACGAGCTCCCTCCCACTTACATTTGATAATTCCAGGGCAATTGGACACTGGCAAACATGTCATCAAATTATTCTTCAATTTTAACATTCCAAGCGAAATGATATATATACATATATATATATATATATATATATATATATATATATATATATATATATATATATATTAAAATGCTCACCATCTAGGGGTCTTTAACCATTTAAAAAAATGGTATATCAGGTTGTTTCTCCTTCAGACCAGTCTAATGAAAAATTCCCTAGAAGTACGCACGTTCCATTGTAAAATTCAAGACCATATGGCAACGGGTTAATCGAGCAAGGTGATCAACTGGGGGCGACTTGAGGTACAATTAATAGTTCAAAGATGACATATTCAGAGAGGATGGCCTAAGAATGACTGTCAATCCGTATGGGAGGACTCTGCTCCAAACGCGACACAAGGCAACTGATCTACTCCAAGCGAGCAAATCATCTGGGTTGACCTGAGTGATCCGTCATCAGGAGATGCCACCACCCAGGACCGTACACGTGTCTCCACTTGGCATGTCCAAATCGCTGGCATCCGAAATGTTCAAAGTGGTTGGATATAACGACAGTGTGCACCAAAGTATGTAGTCGTTAAAAAAAAACACGCAAATTACAATGATTCAGGAATTTGAAACTATATCAATTACATTTCAGGCACAACCCGTGGTCACGTGCATTTGGACAAGTGTCGTTGTACGACGCAGGAATTTTCAACCAAAATTTATCTCACCTTGGAGATCATACAACTTGCAAAAACGACCCTGAACGCGAAATCACTGAGTCGATGTGCATTCGCAAGTTTAGACCCAAGTTCAACCGGAACTATTCGTCCTGGCATTTAGTGAGGTGAACGTGTAGCATTTATTATCATAGTAAATTGAATGCGTGTCAGCTATTCATGATAGTGCTTTTGTGTAACATTCACGTGTTAGGGGGGGGGCGTCGGTAGCTCAGTGGTTAGGCCGAGCGTCTGGCAGGCCAGGGGTACGAGGTTCGATTCCCCGCGATGTCCGCCATTCCTGCCAGGGTGAGAGGCAAGCAACGTCATAGGACATCAACTGCTGAGTGCGTCGTAAAACCACAATCCATCCATCCATCACGTGAGAGGTTATTTATACTCCGATGATTTTGCAATGCGTCGTACAATGTCACTTGCCCGAATGTGTGTGACCAAGGGTTGCGCCAGAAATACAATACGTATAATTTTAAAATTCTGAACCACTGTAAGGAGCGTCAACTAAAAACTACCTACCGCGCATAAGTATGCCTTACATACAACAAGCACCGAACGCTCTAAGTGTGCACCAAACACTGAGCCACACGGTACACCTGCCACTCGCAGTATAGCGTAGCCTCCTAGGTGAGTGCAATGACGTGCTTACCCTGTTGAAGACCCAGATCTCGCCGTTCTGTGTGGGCCTCGGTACGCCGTGACCGTTGTAGTGGAACAGAATGCGCTCCTCCTTAGCGTTACGACGCAGCGATGTGCACAGCTTCTTCACCTCCTCGGTGGTCGGGTCCAGCGCATGTTTATACCTGACAAACATGCGCTAAGTTAATAGAATGATGCAGCATGATTGATCCAGCTCCTCAGTGAATTCAGACAATAACATTGCACACTGATAACTTGATGGAACAGCTGGCCACAATTCATTGCGGATAAAGTATGCCAGCTACAGGGGCGATTTTTGTCTAAAACGAAAGAGCTTCAAACTGGAGCATATGGAGAAGTTCTGATGTCTTAAAGATTCCTTAACCCAGAAATGTCAGAGGTCGTACCTGCTAAAGGGGAGCATTCCGCTCCCCTCATTTTGCATCGGCAAAATATGTCGGGAACCAATTGAAGTAGACAGTTCAAATTGTGCATACACCTACATGAGTACCTAGTGTACATTGTTTGAAAAGATGGACGTCCGGTCAGGCATGGCGACATCATAATGACGTCAAAAGCGAAATCGGATGGGCGCTCACGTATCGGATAATTATTAGTTGGCGTTTGCTATTCGAGCATTCTGCACTGAAAATATGACGTAACATTTGATACGCAGAATAGATTCAAGATCTTGCCCAGTGACTGGAATTATGAAAGTTGAATGACTTCCTTAAAGTTAAACTTGAAAAAATTTTCATTAAATTACTGACCTGGTGTGCTTCAAGCATTTGCTGATGTAATGGCGACACAAATATGGGATCAGTGAATTGTCCAGAAATGCATTTGACCACTTTCTTGAGTTGTCCACTGTGCATTAGTATGCTGTTCCGGGAAACATGACACCGTTTGTCGATGGACTGGGTCCAGTAGTTAACTGACCTGACAAGCATAGCTGGCAGCCAGACGATCAATCCCGACCGTGCTGGTGCGTTGACGGCCCACTAGAGCTGGTGTTATAATCGTGTCGTTTGAGCCAGAATGGGTTGGGATCATAACTCACTTAACAAGCTCTGCCTTGCATAATCACTGGTTTTGTACAACTACCACAAGACACTTCCTTGGGCCGAAAGCCAATGGTGTACTCCAGATGTGACACTATCACCTGACCCTGCGTTACCTGTGCCACCCTAATCATCCCCATCCATTCCTAGAATAGATGTAGCTACCCTGGTTCAGCACAACACTGATTTATTCTTAGACGAACTGCAGCCACCATCATCCAGCACGAAACTGATCTTTTCTTAGAGTAGCTCCCTTTCACCCGGTCTTGATCCCATAATTTCCATCTCCCAAGTACCCTGAGCTGTATAATGTGACACTCTTGTTTTGGGTTTGCTAAAGGCAGTCTGCACAACACTGACCCGCCAGTGTTGACCTGGTCTTGAACCGACCAATGGCACACACCTGGCTTTCGGCTGCCACCGCAAATACTGCTGCTGTAGGTTGGCTGCAATTAGCTCCAGTGCCTTGGTGGTGGTTCGCGGGTCTGTGAAGCAGAGGGTCGCGTCACCGGCACCAGTATCACGGTGGTGGTTCTCGGGTCTGTGAAGCAGAGGGTCGCGTCACCTGCACCAGTACCACAGTGGTGGTTCTCGGGTCTGTGAAGCAGAGGGTCGCGTCACCGGCACCAGTACCACGGTGGTGGTTCTCGGGTCTGTGAAGCAGAGGGTCGCGTCACCGGCACCAGTACCACGGTGGTGGTTCTCGGGTCTGTGAAGCAGAGGGTCGCATCACCTGCACCAGTACCACGGTGGTGGCTCGCGAGTCTGTGAAGCAGATGTTCCTGTCAGAGGCTCCAATGGCACCAGCGCCGACATCAGGTGACGAATCCACACCTCAGTGGTGGTGTAGGTAGTCCGAACAACTACTTAGCATACATACACCCACCACCACACACACTTTGGTAGGCTCTCGCAACAATAGTGAGCGATAGGAAACATCATTAGATGCCTCTATACCACAAGGACACAATATACCACAAATCAACAAAGCACTTAGTTGTAGATGTACGATGTAGCAGCAGGCCTTACGAACTTTTGGAGCACATTTGCCAAAATTTTGCATATGTTTTTCGACAGTCATCTGATATATTATATCCTCTTATGGAAGCTCAATTCCATTTTAAAGACGACAATGCTCTGCACTGGAGTCATAACATTGCCATTCTAAAGCAGATAGTAAAATGCACTAAAAAACCTACTAGAATGTTCAAAATAATCAACACACACATACCTGGATTGCTGAAATGAAAATATCAGAGGGAAATTATGGAGAAAAAAGAAATAAGGTATCAGGACCCATAAAAAGATAAACGGACATTTCACAGGAGATGGCAACACTGCCACTTACATATTTATTTCAAAACATACTGAAAACGTACTAGTATCATCAGACAGCCTATTTCTCATCAATTTTATGCAATATTCGCAATGAAATCCCTGCCGAAAGGAAGATGAATCGTTGGTGCGTAGGTGGACAATGCAAAGGTAGTTACTAACTCTTGACGATAGTCACGAATAATACGGCAACAATGTATTTGGGAAGATCCCACGACAGTGTTCGGCTCGGATCGTCCCACTAACCGATCCAGGTCTCCATGCGGGCGCAGGGGCTGGTCTTGAGCACATCCGGCGGGTCGACGTCGATATTGAGGCATAACACCAGCGCCACACTCACGGTCTTCATCTGGGTGCAGGCAGCCAGTCAGAGTAGACTCGCAGCCAGTTGAAGCAAACCGTTGCGGGTATGAGCGGACATGTGGCTGGTAGGAGCGGACATGTGGCGGGTAGGAGCGGACATGTGGCTGGTAGGAGCGGACATGTGGAAGGTAAGAGCGGACATGTGGAGGGTAGGAGACGACATGTGGAAGGTAGGAGAGGACATGTTGCGGGTAGGAGTGGACATGTTGCGGGTAGGAGTGGACATATGGCGGGTAGGAGCGGACATGTTGCAGGTAGGAGTGGACATGCTGTGTGTAGGAGCGGACATATTGCGGGTAGGAGCGGACATGTGGCGTGAAGGAGCGGGCGAGTCGCAGGTAGGAGCGGACACATGGCGGTATGGAGTGGACATGAGTCATGCAGAAGTGGACACATGGCAGGTAGGAACTGGCGCGCGTCGGGGCGGAGCGGACATGCAGCTGGTCTGAGTAGACACGGCGAGTTAAACGCTATATGCAGTACACACCGAGTCGGAAGTGAATAAGTTGCGAACTAAGAGTGGATATACGGCGGGTCGGAGTGGACACGTAGCGGGTCAGGCCTGACACGCTGCATCCACCGTGGATCGAGAGCGAATACATAACGAGCTCAGACGGTAGTGGTGGTGATGTTGGTTTGGTGCTTGAGGGTACGCCAGCCTGCCCGGTCATTTTGCGCCCGTGAGCGAAACCGTAATACGCACACGGCGCATTAGACCAGATACACGGAGTGGCGCCGCAAATGACCTTCATGATCTGGCACGCCTCTAAGAATCCCTCCCACCTCATACACTGTGTGCTGGAGTAATTCATGAGCAGAATAGTACTGTGGAAAAATGAATGTCATGTAAAAGAATAGCTGGCTATAATGTGGAAATATACCACGCATTACAATGCAGCGTAATCATCTGACCACGACTGGGTTACATTTCGATATATTCAAAGATGGCATGGGTACAGCTGCGGCCGACCATGCCACGCGACGGGTAAATCGGGACAGAGGCCTTCGTAGCCGACAATCCTAGTAGCTAGCCAGATGATATCAGCCACAGTCCGGTATCGGTCATCACCAGACCTACCCGTTCCTTCATCCTCCAACACTCCTTCTGCACCAGCTGGCCCTCGATCTTGCCCAGGTGACGGCCCTGGCGGAAGTAGGCCGGCATGTTCCAGTCGCACTCATCGTGCGGCCTGCCGCGTTCCGAGTCCGGCGAACGGCCGCCGGCCGAGGCACGCGGTAGCGACACCGGCGAGCGCGAGAACATGGCCCTGGCGGCGGTGTGCCGAGCTGGGTCGACGTGGCTGGCCAGACGGTACCGGTCGGCGCTTCAGCCGACTTGTCACGTCACCTGCATGAATGCTGCTGCCGACCACGGCCTGTCGGGCACACACACACACACACACAGTCAGTCGTGACGCGGTGGCGATACAGGGCCGGGCGAACAGCATCGGCGGGCACTCTGATCCACACCATTCGGAACATCTTTGTAGATTATCTACCTCTCTTCCGACAGGATTGCTGAAAGGTGCTGATGCACAATAATCCAACCCAACTTTAGTGGTTCATACGATTAACCACGATCAATGAGTTCGCATTTCCTGGCATTTATTCCTGCAGTAATTTGCGTCCGGTAATATACATTTGATGCATATACTGAAATATACATGCAAAAAATATTCAATCCTCCATGAAACGTGCTTTGATTTGCCTTTGATATATTCCCAATGATATTAATGTTCTTGTTGTCATCGTTCATATCGCGGGAATTCTGCTTATTAGGCAGAATACTGCCAATGCATGAGACTGGAGTCCATCTAACATTCGCCAAATCCGCAATGATGACATATTTCAATATGGCACCACTTGCAGTCCTATGGATTCACCCATGATTTATAAAAGGGACCAGGATTGGCAAAGCTTCCTGGATTTCGTTGTTGAACCGGGAAGGGGCTGCTCTCTAACTTCACGAAGAGTCCTTGTTTTTGACAACAAGCATACTGAGTCAGGGTTGATTTCGTCTTCATTGTCACCTTTTCAGGCTACGAAAGCAGAGCATTCGTCCATAAGGGGTATCCAGGCCCCCATGTCCTTCAGTACACTAGTGTGTGCTCTGATCGTAACGGGCACAGGCTTTCTGTATGGGAGACCGGACTCCCATCTCCACAGAAAATCGCTTCAGAATTCGGTCACTATTTTTATAGTCCGAGAATTCGTATTTATATTTTTTGGCAAAAAAGCAATACAAAATTTGTTCTCATTGTCTTCATCGTACCTAATTGGCGAGCGTACGTGGAACCCTTTCCCCAATGTTTCACAGGAAGCCCACTTGAACATCAATGAGGCTTAAATCATTCTACTTTGGTTCATGGTTTGACATTTTTCCCTTTAAACAAGTAATAAAGCCAGGTGACATTGGACTAGTGGCTGGCCAGACGGTACCGGTCGGCGCAATACCCAATTCAATAGCTTTTTGGCGAAACGAAATGGTATGAGAGCGAATACATCTGACAAAAATATCATTTTCCAAGGTGTTATCAGAACCTTCAAACCCCATTATGCCCAGTTCCAAACAAAATGTCCATCGGTAACAGTGTCGATAGCTATGAACAGCGTTTGTAGCTATGTTCACCGGCAACAGTGTCGGTAGCTATGTCCATCGGTAACGGTGCCGGTAGCTATGCCCATCGGTAATGGTGTCGGCAGCTATTTACACGCAAGTCTACATAATGTGTCAGACCTGCAGCTATGTCCATTGGCAACGGTGTTGGTAGATATTCACATGTAAGTCTAGATGATCTGCCCAACCTGCAGCTATACATATCGGCAAGGCATTCAATTTGAACAGCTCTATGTCTTATCTGAAATATGCATGGATAGGGCAGGCCTCTATCAGACATCACCATATATTGCACTTTCTTTTCATAAGAAAGACAGGGTATACAGCCTTTGCCAGATGAATGAAAGCATTTGTGTGGTGTGCATCGCACAGTCAGAGGAAATTGCTGTGCAAGTTCACTTTTGGGCTAGATTGGGACATACTTCACTCAAAAGCTTCCACTGATTCCTGAAATTAAGAAATTATGTGACATTGTGGGGTAAGAACAAGCTACTTACTTGCTTAGATGGGTACAAGAGATGAGAGATTATTGGGCCGAAAGCTCGTCAAACAGTGTTCAGGAATGATAGGCTCTAAGATTGGGCTTTGATGTGGTCCTCAGCCATACCTCAAACAGCCTGCTTTGGAGCAAAATTGGTCTATCACTTTGGTACACAATGCATGCAAAATGAGAAACATATCACGCAAAATCCAAGGAGTGCATCCAATTGGTGCTGGCATGGTGAACTAATTCAAGAGAATTAGTTCAAACAAAATGTGATCACCTATAATGAAATTTAATAATGGGTTGACAAATGTGAAATTTTTTCATGTGTTTATCCAACAATAAGGTCACCTAATATTTCTGGTTCTAATTCAAAATCTGGGCTGATCTAACCAGATGTTTGGTCTGATCTTTAGGCTCATGATATTTTCCATGTTCCTCCTCATAATAGGTAGGTAGCAAGTGCTGATGGCTGGAGATCCTGGGTGGGTGGAGGTTTGGACCCCCTGGTTTGGTGTCCTGCCAATGTTAATTTCCATTTTCCCCACATTAAATGTGAAAATATGATTTGAAAATGAAAACTGCCCCTGGCTTTGTGATGGTTCTCCAGCCTTACAAGTGCCAAGGAAGTCTGGTAGGTAAAGTGGAAGGAGAAGTTGGCTATCCCAAAATGTGATCACCTATAATGAAATTTAATAATGGGTTGACAAATGTGATTTTTTTTCATGTGTTTATCCAACAATAAGGTCACCTAATATTTCTTAGTGAATCTGAACCCCTCAACAAATATAAAGTTGCAACTATTATACAATTGATATCTTCTCTTGCAACTATTATACAATTGGCTCCAACATACCTAGATACATAACTACCTACCTAGGAACCTACCTACCTAGTTTCAAAGAGCATTTAGATGAACAATTGTCAATATTCTTTTGGTTTAAGGTGGTAACAAGAAAAGTTTAAAAAAACAAATTTACCTCCCTAAAGCAAAAAATGGGTTATGTTAGGTTTGGTTCAGTTAGTTTAGGTTCTTTAACATGGTAAATTTTCACAAAACATAAAGAATCGATTTTTATTTCTTAAAAAGCAGCTTAGGTTAGATTAAGTTAGGTTTGGTAGATTTGTTTGTTTGTTTTAAAAAATCAGGAAATATACTGCTTGACAACTTTCTATTTATTTATCCAAAGGGACATGAATAGTACTATTGTCTTGAAAGTTAAAAAAAAAATCTCAGAATACCATGTTTATGAAGGTGACTAAGATGGTGAGGTTTCATTCTGTGCAAAGCTTTTTCTTTTTAGTTTAAAAAGGAAAATTTCCCACTTAAGAACCTAAACTAATCTAATCTAACCTACCCAAACCTAACCTGTTTGTTTGCTTTATGGAGGAGAATGCATCTAAAACTTACATTGCTGCCACCAAGCACAATAATACCATTTTTTTAAATCACATTTGAAGACGATTTTTATCTTCTTCAAGAGCAGTTTAGGCTAGATTAGGTTAGGTCGTGTTAGGTAAAGTTTCCTATTTAATTTTTAGAATTTTCAGAACATAACCTGTTTGACATTTTCATAATAATATTTTGGGATTTTTTACCCATAGGTAGGTTAGGCTAGGTTATGTTTTTTATTATGGTATGTTGCCCAACTCAAAGCCCATTTTTAACATTATTTTGCACACAAAATGAAAAGTGAGCATTTGCACAGAAAATAAATGGTCCCATCATTTTTGTAACCTTCACAAACATAGCATTCTGAGGGGAAAACATCTTTTCAAGACAAATTTTATATTGGTTAAATGCAGAATTAAAATACAGATAATCACAGTGCTGTATAGGATCCTATATGGGGGAGTTGCCAAAAACATATATCAGTGAGACAGGCTGTACAATTAAAGAAGGGATGGGGAACAGAAGGAAAGCTTGCATAACCATAGGCTATTCAATGCCATAGTCATCCATGCAGACAGGGAAGGTTACCTCCCAGATTGGAACTGGGCACACAAAATAGTTAAAACAAATTGAGAAGGGAAACAGGAGGCACAAATACACATACACTTACACCCACTAACATAAATATATGTATATATATATGCACATACACATGTACATGTACAGCACACTTGTGCATACACATTTATATCACAAAAGCTAATAATTCCCTATAGGAATATTCTGCTGACACCATAGACATATTCTCCTTGTTGACTATGAGCTGGATGATGATTACCAATAGCTGATTGATGCTTTTACATTTGTGTGCAAGTGCTTTTGGATATTTTGTCTGCATGTCTTCAGCCAACCTGTTGTAGGTAGTAGATGTAGTCATGTGTTGATTTAAAATTTGAATACACAGATACATTAAACAAAAAATATTGTACTTGTCACCAGTGTATGATTTCCATATTTTTTTCTTGGTAGTGGAGTACAAAACTTTTAGCTGGAGTTCGAATTTTTTAGCTGGATTCCAAAAAATAGTTATGCACTTGCTGACAATTAACCTTGCTTTAGTGGGACTGAAAACCAATGTTAGCATTTTTGTATGCATAAACACCTTGGCAAACTAAGCCATGTCAAAAACTTTGGTGCACTAAAAAATGAGTTGTCCATAACCAGGTAATATGGCTTTAATGGAATTAAAAATAAATGTTAGCATTTCATGCTGTATGTACCATACAAACATATATGTACACATAGCTAACTGCTAAGTCAGCAATATGTCAGCAAGCTAAGTCATGAATAGGTACAATTGTGCCAAGGAATGCAATCTAGTGGGAAATGTCCTCAGTAGCCAAAGTACTCCAAAAAAAATATACCCATGATATCTGCAAATTGGATAGATATTGCCTGAGTGTAGGTGGGTGATGTATTTCCAAAGTTCACAAACAAATATTTATGATAAAGACATAAAGACATCAAATATTAGTGCAACAATGAGCCACAAGGGCCCTTCTTGGTTGCACTCTGTACACTCAACCAGTTGCCCACCAAATCTGTCAATCAGCCCTCCCTGTAATACTGAAAAGCAAGCCCTCTATAAATAGGCATGATGTGATGTGAATACACCAATAACATTTTTCCTGGTAGAGCTCAGGACGAATCACACTCACTCATCTTGGGTGGACCACACAACCAGGATCATCCTTCAACAAACACTTCTTGGAAGGACTAGTCCCACAACTAATGAGCCAAGTTCACCAACAATTCATTTGAATTATTGCTAACTTCCATTGCTATCCAAAATCTGAAGAACCCCAAGATGCATTTCATGGCCCAGTCAACCATTGCACCATTTCAAGTTTGTACGCACCATTTGCCACTGACGCATAATACACAGCTTTGCCTCAGACCCCAAAATTGGCTGTGGTTAAATTATTAGCGAAGGATGAGGTTATAAGCCAACTTCATGAGCAATGGTAGAGAAAATGGTAACAAAAGTATACTTAATCAATGTCAACAAAGTTCATAAATGCACATCCAACACTAGGAACAGGCTCAACTCACACCTGGCACAACAAACCCAATGTGACTATTGGATATGGATGGACTATTGTTTTAGAATATATGATGGTTGAATGAAAATTATACTAAGACAATACTTCTAAAATAGTTTTATTCTCACCACCAAGAGTTATTTTGCATGGAAAAGCTGAAAAAAATTACTGAAAACTATTCTTATGAATATTAAAAGTTCCTTTATGTACTTGTTTAGTTCATGTCTGGAATGTTTAGTTGAAGCAAGGATTGACTTGGAAGGATCCAGAGCTGTTAGACAGGAGAGCAAATTTCCCCTGTAAAACTACTTATAGGCAGTTTTATTTTTATCTTAAATAGAATTGGTCAGATTTGCTACCCCAGCACTAAAGTACAACTGATCATGGGGCGGGCAAGCAGGGGATGGGTCAGAGTAAATTTTGGAACAAGTATTATGAACCCTTCACTGACACTGATGAACCCTAAATGCAGTTATATTTCAAGGCACATGTTTATCTTCACACATTTACCCCAAAAAAATTGACAGTCATGCATAAGTGCACAAATGGCATTGGTTTCATGGTGTAATCTCCTCAGAGAACTTGCTTGCTCGAGGGCAGATTTTAGGAAATTTGAAGTGATTTTCTTGCATTGAACAGGCTCATTGTGTCTAAAAAAGTTGTCCCTTGAAAAAAACGACCTTTGATTGTGCATTCAAAGCACTTACTGGTCAAACCAGGCTTCAAGTATTTATTCTGGCTATACCAAGTACCCCCAGATTTGTGAACTAGGGATTTCTGGTACTTCTTGGAGAGTACTCCAGCTCAGGTATCTAAAAATTAATATTAAATAGATATTCATTAAGCTAAATATATCATATATAAGATTAAATATTGATAAATATTGAATCAATATTGGATAAATATTTAACTAATTATTGACTTTATTGACACAAATATAGCATCTTTTCACATGTGAAGCACAAGTTGTGGGTAAATGGTTCTAGCAAAGCCCTTTACAGGTTTCAGAGCAACACTGATGAGCATGTTCAGTATGCTTTGTACTACTTTTCAAGGATGTGTAGTGACATTGACTGGTCAGCATGCTGGGATCTCTGAAACTGCTAGTTGTTTTCAGGTATGGACTGAGTGGTAGCACTCGACCAAACAATGTTGTTCTTCATTTTCCATTGGAGTACAAAATATTTCATTTAGTCTAGTCACAATCCTGGAGTACATAATGCATTGGTATGCATGACACCAACAAATGTCAGTTTTTCCAACACTGCTTGTCACCCTCATGGAGGAATAAAGCTGAAATGTTGGTGTTCATTTGTCAAATATCTCATTTTGTGTCATTGTAAGACAAATTTGCCCATTAGGCTACCTTAGTTTATGTTATATTGCATTACAAAAATTATTTTTTTATGCTGTTACCTAACTCAGTCTATTTTGGGACACTCCTGGCAGTGGCTAAATGTGAGTGCATGAGGCGACTTGAACCCTGTGTTGCCAGGACAGGGGAGACCAGTGCAGGCCAGCACTCTAGCCAACTGAGTTACCTGGGTGGCAATTATAATAAATATACTTTCCTCACAGCCTGAATAGTAAACACTTGCACAGAAAATAAATGCTTCTGTCATCTTAGTCTCCTTCATAAATATAAGTAAATGTTCCAAAAAAAATCCAAGAACACCTGAAAGGAAAATTTTACACTTGTTCTTATTTAATGCATAATTGTGCACAATTGTTCTTTTTAATGCATAATCGGCGAACTGTGTGGCTATATAGTTTTCATATCTACAGTTGAACAGTTCACACGTACCTAGGTCTTACACCGACACAGAAAATATTTGTACGCAAATTACGATTACCACCGCAGTGTCAAAAGTAGGACCGGTAATCTTCAGGCATCACCAAAGAGATATATGCCAGTTAGCGTCATCCAACCCCGGTCAATGTGTATTGGCAGCCGCTGACGTCATCCGGGCTTCGATTCGGGTTCAGCCGGTTACCACGACAACAAGAAATAGTACTTTTTCTGAGAGTACTCCTGACTAACAAGTATAGGTGATATCTAAAAATTATACGTCATGTGAGAGGTTGTTTCATGTTACTTCGATACTCATGGTAAGCTTTCATATGAGCGTGTTATTTATTATGCAAAATTGTGTTATTTGAACAAATGTTATATTCACTGACACCATTTAACATAAACACAGCGAAACCTCCGGCGCCAGTTGTGTGATTAGTAGCTGGTCTGTATAATGACTTGGAGATACCGGGTTCGAGGCCCGATGCGGGCGAGATGCTTGTTCGTCTCGCCAACTAAAACTCCTTCTAATTAGTGGCACTGCATCATAATCTTGCTTACATGGAACAAGCGCTGCACAAAGGGACATGATGCATGCGGATATTTTGCAGCGCTGGGGTTCGACCACCCGAACCTTTTGCTATGGTTGGCCACTTTTCTATTCAGCCAGCCATAGGAAGTACTGCAACCGGCCCTGATATTGCGCAACGCCTGCATTCCGGGGCATTTGCGCATGCTCCCGCCGACCGCCCGCCGGCGACCGAGCGGTTGTTGTTTGAGGGACTCCGTGGGAGAAGGGTGTGCTGAGGGGTGTCTGAACAGTGCAATACAAGTGAAGTGTACAGCTGACGCGGTAACACTGGGGGCTCGTCCGCTGCGTCCCTACGGCAGCGAGACATCAGCTTACCACGTCCGTGTTTTACGAAATGTCCAGTTCGGACTCGGCAACTGTCAGTGAGCCGCAGCGACGTTCGGCTGGAGTTGTGACCACGCCGCCTGCCGATATGGCCGCATTCATGCAGTTGATATGAGATGCAGACACACATGTGTGCTCAAGAGGAACGGGCCGAGCGTCAGCAAAATGCAATTGCTGAGCTGCAGCACGCTCTATCATCCGGCGCGGCTGCCAGTCCGCTGCGTGCCCAAACAGTGCACGGGCGTATCGAGGCTGCTGTGGCCGAACCAGCTACGGCCGTCCTTGCTGCCCGGCCGCCCTTGAGTGCTAGCACTGCCCCGAGCCACGCGCCGCGCTCGCACTAGCTGTTGCCTTATAATGAAGGCGTTGCAGAGACGCTGACCGATTTTTTTTATCGGTTTGAAAGGCACTCTCTGGTGGAATATCGCGGCACCATGGATGATGCGGTGCCTTTGCTGCGTTCTCAGTTTTCTGGTCGTGTTCTCGAGATTTTTGATGCCAGTGGCGTCCGCAGCTCTTATCCAGTCATAAGACGCAGGATGCTGGAGTGGTCGTCGCGCCGGAGTACAAGCGAGGAGTCGGCGTGGGAATCATATCGCAGCGGTGCGCGTCGATCTGGAGAATCGTTAGCGGTGTATGCTTTTAGCCTCTGTGCCCTGTTCGAAGAAGCCTACCCGACGGCTGATAAGCAGGTGAGCAACGATTTGCGCCGGAAACTGCTAGCATCATTGCCGACACACGCCGCCGATTTGTTGCGCCGGCAGCTGCGTTACGCCCTGGTTAACCACGACACCACGCTTAGCTGGGACGATCTGGTAACATATCCCGAGTACGAGCAGCTCGACAGTGACGCAGACGACGTACATGGAACTTCGTGCACGCGTACATCGCCTAAGCCTGGCGCCGGCCGTGCAGAGGCACGACGGCCACGCGGTTTTTGTCACCACCCGATGACGTCATCACGCTCAGCTTCCGTGACCCCGCGTACTGCGCATCGCGATCGCAGGTCTTCCACGAGCGTGTCCGACAGCGAATCTGGTCAATCACATCGCTGCGACGACACGCGCGTGGTTGTGCGTGCACGACACCACGCGGATCGCTCTCGCCGTGGACCGGCGGCAACAGAGACACTCGCCTGGCAGAGTGCGCCGTTCTGAAACATCGCGTGCGCGCTGCACGTTTTGCCGACGTCAAGGTCACACTCACACTGAGCGCGAGTGCCGGCGTGCCAATGACCTGTGTTTTACATGCGGTGCGCCTGGGCACTTCGCGCGGAACTGTCGCGCCGTTTATTCACGATGTCCTTCCGGTGGCGGTGACGAATCTGTCCGCTCGATCCGCCGCTGCGCGAGAACGCCGCGCCCAGTTGCTGGGACGGAATGTGAGATGTCCGACTGGTCCGATTCAGCCACAGCTGTGGAACGGTACGGCGATTCGGGACGCCGCCGCCGCGGGGGAAGGGGCCGCACGCCCAGTCGGTCGGGAAACTGATTGGTCGCACGGCCGAAATTGGGCCAGCTGCTGCGACTGATTCAAGCCCTGCCAGTCAACGGATATTGTCCACGACGGTGCCCGATGATAACTCGTGTACCGATGGAGGTTTGTCCTCGTGTCCGGAAGTCCTGCGCACTGAATAAGTTCTCGCATCTTCTGTTCGACCGGAACCGATTCTACTCGCGACAGTGAGCGTCGATGCTCGGCGTGCATCCGGCGTCCTGGATACTGGTTCCGGACGCTCAATGATCGCGCGGTTCTTGATTTACAAAAGTGCGATGCGGCCGTGCTCGGAGGTCGTTCGTGCGGTCGGTGGCCACGTGTTGTGCCCAATTGGTTGTGTAGACGTCATGGTAGATTTACATGGCGTGAAGCTTGAACTCACGAACTGCATGGTGTTTGATACGAAACTTGCAACGGCTGACATTATCATTGGCTGCGTCGCGATTGAATAACACGGGCTACGTCCTGATCTCACGCGACGTTCGGTCTCCGGCCGACAAACTGACGGATCGCGATGGTCAGTGTATCTGCCGCTCGGAACGCGCGACTCTACATGCGCATACTTCGCCAGCGCGGTGCCATGCCACTCAACGCAAGACGTCACTGTCACACTGGGGGATTCGGTTGCGTTGCCCTGCGCGTTCGCTTCGTAACCGGCATGCGAGTTGTGTTGTGTAGCACCACGCCAGTTAGTCTTCACTGGCGGCGCCCCAAGTGTGCCATGCTTGCAGCCCATCGACGGAATCCTCGACCCGACGGGGCCGCGCGTGCTCGTGTGCAACCGTGCCCGTGTACCTTTCACAATCTGAAAATGGGCGACTATTGGCGAACTGCACACGGCAGCTGACGGCGGGCTGGATTGTGACTTGCAAGTAGACGTGCTCGCCGCGTCCTTTGCCAACGAACAGAAGCAGATGCGCTCCATGCCATCCACAGCAGAGATATCAGGTCTGACACCGGAACAGCGTGGCGCCTTGCAGGCCGTGTTTGACCGGCACGCGGCGGTGTTTGCCCGCACCGACGTGGACACGCTTCGAACCGCGCTGACGGCGCACATAATCGAGCTGACGGACGACACGCCAATATACATTCGGCCGCGTCGCATGTCCCCACCGATTGCTGGAGAAGTCGAGCGGCAGTGCCTCGAGCTCGAACGCCTTGGGATAATCGAACGCTGCAACTCGGCGTGGAATGCGCCAATAGTCCAATTTGCAAGCTTGACGAGTCTCTCCGTCTCTGCGTAGATTACCGTCGTCTCAACCAGCAGACGGTGACTGAGCGTTTTCCTATGGCCGATGTCGTTGATTCCGTGTACAGCGCGAATCATATGAGCTGGTTCAGGGCACTGGATGTTGAGAAGGCATACCATCAGCTGCCGATTGCTGAGGAGTCGGGCGATTGCACGGCGTTCAGCACGCCGCGCGCGCACTACTGCTTCCGCCGCCTCAGCTTCGGTCTAAAGAACGCTCCGGTTGTCTTCCAGCATGAGATGCAAACCGTCCTATCCAGCTTCTCGCGCCGGCAGCCGGCTGTGTATCTGGACGACCTGTTTCTGGTGGAGACGTCGTTTGAAGACCATTTGCTGCTCGTGGACGGTGTTCTGTCGGCGCTGGAGACGCAGGGCATCAGGCTTAACTCGGCAAAGTATGCGTGGTTCACACACAAGGTCACGTTTATCGGGCATCAGCTATTATCTGAGGGTATGCGCAAGGCGCCGGAATACGTCGATAAGGTGCGGCCCTTTCAACGACCGAGCACCGTTCAGCAGCCTCGTCGGTTTCTCGGACTGGTGAACTTCCAGCGGAAGTTCGTACGCAGCTGCTCTGATATCGCACGGCCGCTGGCTTAGCTCACCGGTCAGTCCTGCTCCACCGTTCTCGACTGGACACCAGAAATGATCAGCTTGTTCGACCGGCTGAAGATAAAAATTGAACGTGACATCACGCTCGCTTTCCCCAACTACAGCGAGTCCGCCCAGCCGCTTTGCTTCTGGGTCGTTGCATCGGCATACGGCGCCGGCGCTTGCATTTCACAACACCAGATTGGTCGGGACAGGTACATTGCATTTTCCTCGACGTCGTTCATCAAAGATCGGCGCGGATACTCAGCGACAGGTCGTGAACTTGCGGCGCTGCGCTTGGGTGTGAAGACGTTTCACGCATTCCTGGCTGGCGTACGATTTATAGCTTACACAGACCATCAGGCGCTCGTGCATCTGCACTCGTTGCGCTTGGTCAACCACCGGGTTGCGCGGACCGTGGAGGAATTGACGGAGTACGATTTGGAGATCCGTCACGTGCCGGGCCGTTTGAACACAGCCGCTGACATGTTGTCGCATGAACATGTACCGCAGGGGTGCCATCTGAGCTCGAGCGCTCTACCAAACCGGGCCTTCCGGATGGCCTCATCCTCCGGTACCGGACGGAGGGGGGAGGAGACAACCTGGTTGAGTGTCTGTACCAGTAGATGCGATTCAGTGCACACCAGCCAGCTGCCAACCACGAGCTCTGCGTTAAGCTGATCGACGATGCTCTCCGTTCGCCAGGGAGATATGGACTGAAACTCGATCGGATCGTGCGTCAGGCGCTGCATCTGATGCGCCTTCCCGGGCAGCCGCTGGCCATAGAGTTACTTGCCGTATTCGCACGTCTGTACGACGTGAGGGAGACGTATCATAACCTCCACAGGTCGTAACCTCCACAGGTCACAACCTCCACAAATTCAACACATCGCTGCGGTCGTAACCTCCACAGGTCATAACCTCCACAAGTCCGCAGCGGTCATAACCTCCACAGGTCGTAACCTCCACAAGTCCGCAGCGGTCATAACCTCCACAGGTCGTAACCTCCACAGGTCGTAACCTCCACAACACCGAAGCGGTCATAACATCCACAGGTCATAACCTCCACAGGTCGTAATCCCCACAGGTTGCAACCTCCACAAGTACGAAGCGGTCATAACCTCCACAACTTAGCAGCGGTCGTAACCTCCACAGGTTGAAACCTCCACAGATTCAAGAACTTTTTTTTAATTTTCTAGAAGCATCACTTCAGATAGCTATCGCTAGGTAGCAGCACGGTCTAGGTATTATAGCAACGGATATTGAATGAATGTCATGCGATTGAACGTTGAAGCATAGATAACAATATTTCTCACTAGATGGCAGGATGTGTCGTTGAATACGCTTTTTCTGTGTGCGCACATTGTTAACTTTTCAGACGTCGGGAACCGGCCGTCGCCCCGTGGGAAGCTGATATGCGGCGCAGTGGCGGATGCAGAGAACGAACACCCTGCTCAGACCTGTTTGTATCAGATTTGATGGCTACCTAAAATGTTGAATACATTGTGATTATCGCGCAATATTTGCATTGTCCGCCCTGAATATGCCGACTAGTCGTACCCTGGTGACGCCATTGATCAGCTGTCTTGGGAAGGAACGGAGAAAGCGCAGCGTCTGTGGCGCGAAAGTGGACGGTTCACGTCGCGAACCAGTCACGGTGTCGCTGATGAAAAGTTATGGAAGCCGAAGTGGGTGATTAGGAGTCGACTTGGCGCTTTTGCCAGGAGTGGGTGATTCGGAGTTTGGTTTGGAAAATCGCTGAACGATTTTTTTTTTGGCTGAATATGGGATCAGGGGTCGTGGGCCACTTAGGAATTCTCACAGTTTTGGGAATTTTTCCCCATTTTTTTCTTCCAAAAATTGTGATTTCTGCTGAGTCGGTGAAGTAGGGTGATTTGACGGTATTTTCTTACATTCTGAGTGGTTGCGATGCCCATTATAATACCATAAGCATGTAATTCAAGCCGGTGATTCGGAGTTCGCGTCTCGGAAAGAACATTTTGCCATATCAAATATTGATATTAATATCCAAATATCCTAAAATACCGGCGGAGAAAGCCCCCATGTCGCATCTTTTGTGCAACTTTTAAAACTTTTGTTGAAAACTTTTCTTTCAGATTAACAATTATATTCAAATAACGTAGGTAATTGTAAAGTGTACTGGACGAATGTAGATCATTCAAAAGTACATGTTTTCTTAATTTTTTTTATTATGGGATGCACAGCTCCCGTGGAAACACACTTTGTCTAAATGGAAACTTCATCTTGAGTACAAACCTATCCGCTGTAGTGTTTCCGCTATAATTGTATGCTTCTGTGGGTGTTTTGCTTTAAAATCCGCTGGCAGTCCAATGTTTGTTGGACCAGAATTTCCTCCGATAAAGCATTTTTTCTTTCGATTAAAATCCGATGATTGTTCGCATCGCGAAACCGTCACGGTGTCGCTGGTGAAAATGTGCATTAACCTGCGAGAACGGGTTACCCATAGTTCATTATAGCCTCCTGCCTCTTGTGCACTCGAGGTTCATTACGAGTTGGCTCTCTTTTACTTGCACGGTGTTGAAATTTTTTATGTCGCAATAGCGCTTGCTGGACGAAGCAACTGCTTTTTGTAGGTAAGCGACCACCAGGCTAGACCACCGTTCCAAATCCTCAAGGAAAGAATTACTCATGTATTACTCATCATGTACGATTGTATTTGCGTACATCTAAAGCACCTCGGCTTAATCAGTTAAACAGTGGTAAAGTTCTACAGAATGCACCGACACTGTATATCTTGTTAAAATGTATGCGATGAAGTGATTTTTTGGGGCTATTTTGTATAGTATCATTTGATTTTGCGGTTGGAAATTGCAGCTGAATTTAAGATTTCTCCTGTCTTAATCTTGTCTTATAGTTATGTTATCGGAACATATGTGTGTGATTCGGTAAGAATTTGGCTAATTCCTTCCGTGTTTACTAGCTCTTCCAAACAGCTACTGTTCCGTTAAGAAGCAGAATGGAAGATTCCAACCATCATATAATTGGTCGGTATGCGTTGTATCGCAAAGTGTGTGCAAGTTTTGTAGCAGCTGGCATGTGTTCGCAGCCTTCATTTTGTTTCAACCAACCTCTGGCGATTCTATTCCCGTTCAAGAAATAAAACATCACAGCGTCCGATGCGCAGTCAATTATGCGAAAAATGCAGACTTCCTAAATCTGTTACTTCCAATTTGTGTCCATCAATTCCAACGACTTCCGAATGGCCATAGAATACTCCCGAATGTAATGATAAGAAAATACATATTCACTAAATCATTGAAATATATCTCAATCCCCCCCAAAAAAGATGACGGTGTGCATAATCGTGATATGCCGTACCATTGGTTAACATGACCTCCCAGCATGCTATGACACGGGTCTGTCTAGGCCAATGCGCCCTCATGTAGTATCCATCCCCGGCGTGTGACATATGAAATGTCCGCTAAGCTTTAGATTGTGATATCTTGCAAACGTAATAGAATCGGGCCCTCTGGATCGGCCAATCGAGCTAAAAACTCCATGACGTGCAACAGTGCATGACCAGATTCTCATTTTTGGAAAGCTGAATGTTTTCAGCTTCACGTTTTCATACCCAGAAACAGAGATCACGGACCCAGCAGACAGCATTTATTTCCAACCTTCCCACCACTCCTGGGATCTCCGGCAGTGCACTGAACTGCACATTGTATACTGATGAATGTACGGAACACTCGGGGGGACGGGGCAAGAACAGGAGAAAGCCACTCTGTAGACGTCTCTGGGTTCAGCAACAGAGATGGGATAATATCGACTACTTTAGCAGTTCTATGCTAACTCCACTGTCATAGAACGTCTTTTATGCGAGGGATTCGAAAATTGTTTGCTGGGCGCGAGATAGACTGTGTTATGCAAGCCAGGGTTTTATGTTGTTAACTGTAAAGAACATGCCTAGGAAATCTATCGTCCCTCTTCTCCCAAAACAACTTTCGACTTCCCAATCATAGACAGGCCTAGGAAAAGGAAAAGATGAGTCATTCGCCCCCCACCCCAGGTTGTGAGGGCCAATAATGCGTCATATTATGAAGGTGGCAGACCGATATGATGTGTATGGCGCAGGAATGATTGTGTCTGACCCCGTATTGGTAGGGATTTGTCACCTCTTCCCCGCTGAGTGTTTGTTTTTGTTGTTTTTTCGACACTCATGTTCCCAAGCACCGAGTGTTGTACATGCACTGCGAGTCACCTGATGATCCCGGAAAGTGCGCCCGGTCGAATCAGTTTGTGTGAATGTGCTGTATTTCATTGGCTTCGCGTACTTTGACGTATACGCATGCCAATTGGGCGCACACTCAAGTCTACGTAAGCACGAAAGCACACATGCGCAAATGTAAGTGAGCGCAAATGTATGGAGGGCAAAGTTGCGTATATGAATATAGGTCAGCGCAAATGTACGTGAATATGCAGAAATGTACATACACAGATGCAAGGGAACTTACCCATGTTTGCATGCACAAGCGTACTTCGGAGTAGCTGCACGTAAGCAACCGTACGTTAGAGCACAGGCGTGCTCAGAATATTGTTAAAATGTAGTTGTATTAAGAAGACCAGAGGTGTCTGTGGATTCATTACATTTACTAAAGTGGGGCTCGTTTAGGCCTGAATCTATGGGGTGGATCTATCCCCTCCATCTCGAAATCTATTGGACACATATCGAAACTGGACAGCTCAGGTTCGTCTAATATACACTTTAAGAATGTCGAAATGTCAACCTTCCCAGTGGAGAGGTCAGGAGGTAAAACGATTGGTGGATTGATAAAGGCTATTTGAGCTTGCGTTTAAATTTTACGTCGACAAAATTGTCATAGCTCGGAACAAATGATTTTTAATGGTGTAAACACTAGATGTCCATACATGCACATGCAAAACATGCAATGGTGCAGCCAGAAGCCTGAAGAAGGGAAGGTATCATTCGTTCCTTGCTCCTGATCTTCACAGTCAGTGCCACAAACTTGGACGTAGCTAAGAGGGTGACTCGATCGGTCACCCCATTCTTGGGATTCTACGGGTCCATGACACGGCCCGAGGGCCATGCTAGTGGCCCATTCGCACTCCTCTACGCTATTGTCTTGGTGGAGACAGAAAATTCAACATAACTTTTTTAGGTGTTGTTTGGAGCCTAAGAACGCCTCCAAGCCCTTGCAAATAATAACGGGCCCTTTGAGATGTCTACGATGTACACAAGTGGTGGGGAAGGGGGTAGATTGGGACGCCGGAATCCCTCCCACACATCTATGATTATCTACAATTATACAATTAGTTGTGGGAACATGAATAGGGAACAATTATTGAATCAGCAACACATCCCTGACATCGAAACTATTCCTTTTATAAGCAACTGTATTCGTGATCCATGCTTCTGCAACAGTATTTTGGTCAGCTGGCCAACAGTTGGACTTCTCATACTCGCACAAAAAAGACAATGAAATCAAAACATAAGTAAACCCAAATGTAAACCTAGACGAGATCATTGTTTTCGAACAAAGTCTCTTGTCGAAACCCAGCGTATTCAGATACAATCGCTTCAGTCAATATGGAAAATGGCTCATAAAATGGCCATACAAGAGATATCGAACGAGAGCCATGCGGGGAGCAGCAGCATCGTGGAGGCGGCTGACAGCTTCAGTGTGTACTGACAGTCGGTTGTGAACACATAGCAAATATTCATCAGCAAATATACATGGCTTTGTATTATCGGGGATCGATATGGCATGTACATATGGCACCAACCCGCCGGTCGGTTCAGTGTGACCCGGCGAAGTAGCTGATGACTAGCGATTGCAATAGAATCCCACAACTTGTGGTCGACCACGAGTCGCTAAAGTCACGGCACCAGCCTACCCCAAGGCTCCGTGCCGTCTGGCGCGAGCCGTTCCGTGGCGGCGGCACCTAGTTGTAGACGTGGTCAGCCAATGCACTGACACGCACATGATGGCGCACACGTGGCCGGCTGGACCTAGCTGCCGACGTGGTCAGCCAACACACTGACAGACACACGTGGCCGGCTGGACCTAGTTGTCGACGTGGTCAACCAACACACTGACACGCACATGACGGCGTACACGTGGCCGGCTGGACCTAGCTGCCGACGTGGTCAGCCAACATTCTGACATGCACATGACAGCACACACGTGGCCGGCTGGACATAACAAAATTTTGGATTTCAGCCACTTCCTTTTCAATGCCATTTTCAGACACTTCAATTCATTTTCAATTCCAGTGTATTTCAATTTTTCATATTCACCATTGCTAAAAATGATATTTTGGTGACTTGTGTTGGACCTGATTCACCATCACCATAGTGAATCAGGTCCAACAATGTTAGAGCAATGTTTTAAGTATGTTTAACGTTGCCCTCTTGTAGCAGGAAAAACATACATTATCGGACGATGGTTTTATGGTAGCAAAGATGAGCATGCAATTTCATTTCCCATGCTATCCTGTTTTATGGGGACACATTCCCCCAGGCCGGGAAATGCGTCCCTCTGAAAAGGTTCCAGTGTTCCCGCTCTCATTTTTCAGCTTGAGGCGCCTCTATTAAATAAAAAGGCTCCCCTTAGAAGGAAATGCCCCCCTTGCGGAAGAGCCGAGTGCATCCCTCCCCTTCGAATTTTGCAGGGAGAGGCGCCACTTCAGGCGCTTTCACAGTGGAGCCGATCCAAAGAAATGGCGCCTCTCCAGACAGGTGCCCACATGAAAATTCCTGGGTTCTACACCTGATTACAACATTACTCTCTCGCGGTTATGAACTCGGGCTAGTTATAAAATTGTGCGCATTCACGTGTGGCTTCTCTTGCAAATTTGACAACTACAGTTGAGTCATTAAAAGGAAAGCGGTCAAACTGAAAAGAAAGTTAAATTGTTTTGTATGTCCGTAACAGCAATGTGGCAGCGTAAATTAAAAACCGGCGATGAGAGCACCGTCCGAA
This sequence comes from Imbricaverruca yamaguchii, assembly GCA_034440575.1. NCBI lineage: Eukaryota > Metazoa > Arthropoda > Thecostraca > Neoverrucidae > Imbricaverruca > Imbricaverruca yamaguchii. Next base: position 1,402,819 of record JAOTOL010001526.1, on the reverse strand, counting down.
CAGCTCCAGCAGCCAGCGGGTCCGTAAACAAGTTAGCAAGCTTATGTCTATATATGTGTCGATATGTATATGGACCATCGGCCCGGGCTTCCTCAGAGGATTTTATCTTGACCTAGTTGATTTCTGGTTTGGAGTTTCTTGTAGTGTCTGCAGCAATGGAGATGCTTTTCTGTGTTTCACGTGTATTTTTGCACGCTTTCTTCCCGCGTTTTTTCAATTGTTAACCCTGCCATTTTTTATATCACTCCTGATGATGGCCCCTGGCCGAAACGTTGAGTAATATAGCATGATCCCTAACGCTACTTTTGATGTTGAGTAACCCCAGCACCTCCTGGTATATTGAGGGTCGTACATTTCGTCTCACGCAATGTCTAAAACCCAGGAGCATCTAAGAGCCATTCTTCGTTGTATTAAACAATGGTATAACAGTGGCGACCTCACGGAAGAAATGGCACAATTTGCAATTTTGCATCAAAAGCTAGGACGTGTCGAAGAACGGATCATCTTCCCTGCCAGTGTGAATGTGCCAGTGTGAATGTGAGGAGTGAGTTTGGAGTGGTCGGACGTGTTTTGCGAGCTCTACATTAGTGGTCATAATCTTTTAGTTCCAAGGTGCTAGAAGGCTAAATTATATATTGTCTGAGAGCCTAGGTTTCAGACCGAGTAATAACAATATTTTTGTCCAGGAATTCGGCCAGTAGAGTGGCATGTTTTGGCCTTGAATTTGCATAATTTTCGAAGTTTCCCATAAATGGGCCAGATTTTCCAGCCTTCACGAAAACAGAACATCGCTTGATTTTTATTGACCCGCGTGAGGTCGGCCGTGAGAGGACTTTGGACCTGCTGGTGCAAACTACGAATATCTAAACATTGTGCTATAATACGTATAAATTGTTGCGTAAAATGTCGTGCGGGTTTGGTGTTTGCGGATCTGGTAGAAATGGACTACTTTCTGGAAATCGGACAACGTAAACCATGAGCACGCCCCCCGAAATTTATGCACCACCGACGCAAACAACCCGATGCTGCAGGTGCATAGTTAACCCTTGCGTCGGATGCAGCTGTGTCAGGCGTGGACACCGATGCACCTCCTGCCGATTCGGCGACCAGTGCCCAACCTGGAGGAGTCATGAAGAATCCACTTCAAACGGTGACCTTTCGGAGGAGATAGCGAAGTTAAAGGCGAATGTGCGAGTTCTCCCAAAAATCCCGAAAGGAGCACGAATCGCAGTGGCGGGGAGCTCGCCAGGCTAATCAATGCCGCCGTCAGCGACCGCACAAGAACAGCTTGGCGCGACCTCATGGTGTTTGCTTTCTCAGCGCTACAGATCGGGGAGCGGCCGAAAGAGAGCACTAGGGTCTCCTTGGCTACACAAGTCCGCCGGAACCTAGCCACAGGCACTAGTGGACAGTCCAACGCAACGACGAGCGCTGCTAACCATCAAGGCAAGCGCCCGGGCCGCCGCCGACGCGTCGAAGATGAGATGACAGCAATGTCACGGCGCGTCTCCTCGAAACTGGCCGACGGCGATGTCAGAGGTGCACTAAGGATACTGACATCCGACGACACGCTCGCGCCTCCAACCGACGAAGTGGTGGAGAGACTCAGAAGCAAACACCCAGATGCACCTGCGGACCTGCAAGAAATTCATCCTCCCGAGGAAAGAGTGCCCCCACTAGTTGCCACTGAGGCAGACGTGAAACGAGCCATAAATTCCTTCCCACCGAGCTCTTCTGCAGGACTGGACGGCATCCGACCTGGCCATCTAAGATCACTGCTAGGCAAGCACACTGCGGAGGCTGGAGCACGCCTCCTCACGGCGCTGACGGCCCTCACCAACCTGGTGCTCAAGGGATGCATCCCTAACTGTGCTGTGAACGCCTTCTTTGGCGCCTCCCTGATCGCACTGAAAAAGAAGGATGGTGGTGTTCGCCCAATCGCGGTGGGAAGCGTGTTTCGTAGGACCGCTGCCAAAGTGGCTGCAGCCAGTGCCTCGGCCCACATCGGCCCTGAACTACGACCGGCACAACTGGGGGTGGCGACGAGGAGCGGCTGCGAGGCGGCAGTGCATACCGTGAGGGCATTCGCCGACCAGGCAGTGGCTTCCGACGACCATCAGGTTCTGGTTAAGCTGGACGTCTCAAACGCGTTTAATTCTGTGCGAAGGGACGTCATGTTGGACGCCGCACGGACTCGCACACCAGAGATCTACCCTCTAGTCTGGCAAGGTTATAGTGGTCCCACTCCACTGTACGTCGGGGAGAGGGAGATCATGTCGAAAACCGGAACCCAGCAAGGCGATCCTTTGAGTTCACTCCTGTTCTCACTGGCAGTTGATCGCGCCGTGAAAGCTTCGGAAAGTACCATAAACGTATGGTACCTCGATGATGGCACCATCGGAGGTGCGGTGGAAGACGTCGTGGCAAGTGTCCGCAGGGTGAGGGAGGAACTTTCCAGAGCAGGCCTCACCATAAACGCATCCAAATGCGAGGTCGTGCTTCTCGGCTCCGACACATCCTGCTGGGGCGACGCTGCCCTTCAGCAGTTGCGGTCCCTCCTACCCGACATCCGGGAAGTCAAAACCGAGGATCTGCAACTTCTGGGGGCTCCGATCACTGCGCCCCAGCTCATAAACCAACTGTATAGCGGCCAGGTCATGGTGGAGAAGTTGATTGAGCGACTGCGCTATCTGGAAGAAGCTCACCAGGGATTTTTCCTTCTGAAAAACTACTTGGCAGCTCCGAGGCTCCTCTATCTCCTACGCAGCTCACCCGCCTACAAACATCCAGACCTTCTCACCAAAATCGACGAAGCCGTGCGTCGGGGTGTAGCCGACATCACCAACGTTCAGATGGAGGAAGCTTCATGGAGACAGTGCACACTACCCGTGCGACTGGGAGGACTGGGCGTGCGGATGACATCGGATCTCGCGCTGCCTGCGTACCTGTCATCCATCATAGCCTCAGCACCAGTGATCTCCGCCATCAGTCCACCTGCTGCTGCAGGTGTCAAACTCACGACTGAAGCTCTTATCACTGAGTGGGAGTCACAGACAGGCAAGCCTGCACCTGAAACAGAGAAACGAAACCGTCAGTCGTCTTGGGACCACGCCGTAGCAGAAACGATAGCTGACCAGCTACTGGAGAATAGCAAGAGCGAAACAGACAAGGCCCGACTCCGCGCCGCATCACAGCCCAACTCCGGTGCGTGGCTCAATGCTTACCCTGCTCCAAGCGTGGGTATGCTGCTGGACCGCGAAACGCTTCGCACCGCCGTCGCACTCCGAGTAGGTGCCCCAGTGTGCACGCCACACCGCTGTCGCTGCGGGGCCAACATCGATGAGCGCGGACTGCACACTCTGTCCTGTCAGCTGAGCGCCGGACGGTTCCCTCGCCACGCAGCACTCAACGACGTAATTAAACGTGCGCTCACGAGTGCCGGAATGCCGTCGGTGCTGGAGCCAGCTGGCATGGACCGCGGCGACGGCAGACGACCTGATGGTGTCACCATGTTTCCCTACTCGGAAGGCAAGTGTCTTGTCTGGGACGCAACTTGTGTGGACACGTACAGCAGCTCTGCCGTCGCCGCTAGTGCGGCACATGCATGCTCCGCCGCAACCGCAGCTGAGGGCCGCAAACGGAGGCGCTACGCTGACATCGGCCGCCTGCATCAGTTTCAGCCAGTCGCCGTTGAAACTTCTGGTGCGATCGGCCATTCCAGCCTCAGCTTCCTGAAGGAACTAGGACGACGTATCAGCCGTGAGACCGGCGACAGCCGGGACACGGAGTGGCTGATGCAGCGCATCTCGGTGGCGGTGGTGCGCGGCAACGCGACGGCAATAAGACTGGCCGCAGGACGAGATGCTGCTGCGACATCGAGCGGCACCCCACGAGAATCCGAGGGGCCGAGACAACCAAACGTCACCAGCTCGACGTCAGCACCAACGTTTCAACAGCCGAGTGGAAGCAATGAGGAGCTCGCGCTGGAGGAACCGATGCCACCATCTCCTCCTCGAAGATGTGAGCTGACGTCTCCGACTACCTCCGTGCCTCTGTCCCCCGGCTTCAGAGGACTGATGAACATCGGCAACACGTGCTACATGAATGCAATACTCCAGGCACTCCACAACTCCTCGGAGGTGCGTGCTGTAATGCTGAGCTCCCGACCAGGAACGGCACAGCCTCAGCTGGCAGCATTGCAGCAAGTATTCGCCTCCCTGATGCACTACGATAGACCCTCCTATCGACCCGAACACTTCCTTCGTGCAGCGCTGCCACCCTGGTTCCAGCAGGGCCACCAGCAGGACGGTGCCGAGCTACTCAGGTATCTGCTTGACTCCCTGCGAGAGGAGAAGAAAGCGGCCTCGTGTAGTGCGGCTGATACCTCAGGGTCGACTCCTCACGGCATAACGCACTCGGTGCACAATATTTTTGCTATCGAGACTGAGACAGTGCACACATGCAATGGCTGCAGCGAGGTGACCCGCCAGCTTGAGACTGCCACTGAGCTACACCTCAGCGTGCCAGATACATCTGATCTCCCCAGCTGCTCAAGGCAAGTATCTGCACTGTTGGAGAACTGCCTCGCCCCGGAGAGACTCTGTGATGGGAATCAGTACAGATGCTCCTCCTGCGGTAAGCTCGGCGACGGCCAGCGACAGCTCCGACTGACCCAGCCTCCAAACAATCTGATACTGACGATTGGCAGGAGCGCTTTCGACCGGCAGTCCGGACGCTGTCAGAAAATTATGACACCGGTCGACATCAACGAGCTAATCTGGATCCAACCTGCAGGAGACACCAAAAGAGTTAGTCTGGAACTGTACGCAGTGGTGGTGCACTCGGGTAGTGACCTCAACGCCGGACACTACTACTGCATGTCACGACATGCCACCGACGGAATTTGGTGGAAGCTCGACGATGAGTGCATCACCCCAGCAACCAGCAACACACCCAAACTCCTCAGTCTACAGGATACGGCCTGCCTGCTCTTCTACCAGACTGCCAGCCACCGAAGAAAGGGGCTGCCGACAGCTACATGACTGAGCATCTGCTGGTATCATCATCATTGCCATCACTTATCATAATCAACATCGTCGTCATAACCACCATTCCACACTGCATGATTTTCTGGAATGTTCATTTCTTGCCTGTGTTTGATGTACTGGTAGTTTGAAAATATTTTCAATGCCTACCTTCCACTGAATACAACTATTATCATCTTCCTCATCAACTGCAGACATGAAAGGCTCTACCCCAGATTCATAGTCTCCAAGGTTCCATTTCTTCACAGCTCCAGCAGCCAGCGAGTCCGTAAACAAGTTAGCAAGCTTATGTCTATATACGTGTCGATATGTATATGGACCATCGGCCCGGGCTTCCTCAGAGGATTTTATCTTGACCTAGTTCATTTCTGGTTTGGAGTTTCTTGTAGTGTCTGCAGCAATGGAGATGCTTTTCTGTGTTTCACGTGTATTTTTGCACGCTTTCTTCCCGCGTTTTTTCAATTGTTAACCCTGACATTTTTTATATCACTCCTGATGATGGCCCCTGGCCGAAACGTTGAGTAATATAGCATGATCCCTAACGCTACTTTTGATGTTGAGTAAACCCAGCACCTCCTGGTATATTGAGGGTCGTACATTTCGTCTCACGCAATGTCTAAAATCCAGGAGCATCTAAGAGCCATTCTTCGTTGTATTAAACAATAATTCACTTACACACACACACTCCTAGCTGGATGCTGCATGCGAGCAGAATGATTTCAAGGTTAAAAAGCCATACATTTGACATATCGTTCAACACCTTGCACTATGCATATGTGTATCGACCTTAAACCAGTCAACCACGTCGGCCATTGAATAAGCCAGACCGTCCGCTGGTGTCAGTTCCCTGTAGCCCGTCCCAAGCCTGCGTTGGAAGACCACGCATCAACTACCCCTCCCCTCCCCCCAGACGACCGCAAGAAATAATGCCTCACCCTCGCCGTATCCAGTGACATGTGCAAGTTGCCAGTGGCGTCTTCAGCTTAATCTCCAAGGATACCTCCACATGACTGACAGGGAAAAGATGATGCACCAATAGCACAACAGCATATAGATCTGAAGATACTGTACATGTTGACAAAATGATGAATAGTTCAACAACTGTGTCCGCCACTGCAATCGTCAGATTCCCAGCCTGCGTGGCTGGGCGCTCGAAGCAGCAGCCCGGCTCGGATTTCCCCGAAGAGGCGAGCTGGCCGCGATCTGAACCGCCAGCCTGCTTCAAAAGCAGAGCTGATCTAGAAACGGCTAACTGCTGGCGATCTTGCAATTTCTAATGGAGCACTGAATCGGTACAAAGTAAATGAGAGTACTCCATATAGGCTCACAATTACCTCTGGTATTCTCTTCCTCAATCAACAGACATAGAGATGTGTCATTTGTGAAGGTATTACTGAAGAAAAAAAAACACTAGGTGGTCATGAATATTGCGGAGGATCGAGGAGGGACGCTCTGACTTATTTATGTCTCCTGGTAGATCTAGAGAACCAGGGGATAAGCAGCATATTTTGCGCCGTCGCAACAGACTAGATGACAGCCTGCCCCAGCTCTGCTGTTAACGGACCAATAGGTGACTGAGCCACAGCCGAGCTCGACACCTAGTAATATGCAGCGTGAGTGTAAATGTGTGTGTGTATGTGTGTGTGTAGGTATGTGTGTATGTATGTGTGTGTGTGTATTTGTGTGTATGTGCATTTGTGTGTTTGTGGCAGGAGGTGGCTTGATCACTAGAAGTCACTATGATCACTAGCTATCCGCTCTTCGGCGAGGGGTGACGTCGCGAAACACGAGTCTCTGGGATGGCTGCCGGGCGTCCAGCGCTGAAACAAACGCTTGCGAGTCCTGCAAAACTATCGTGAATTTAACGTCGGCGAACACAAGGCACAAGAACAACTGAAGGCGCGGCATATACCTAATCTATACATTTATATCGAAATACAGGTCCATGTCTTCACCTACATATATATATATATATATATATATATATATATATATATATATATATATATATATATATATAAGCATGTATATATATGCATATAAATACATTGATATCTATATCCATATATTCTTCTCCCTCTCTCCCTTCTCCATCACTCTTTTCATCTCTTGATCTTTGTATCTCTTGATCTCTATATCTCTTGATCTCTATATCTCTTGATATCTGCATCTCTTGATCCCTGTATCTCTTATCCTACATCTGTATCTCTGCATAATTTTCTATCTCTGTATCTCTATCTCTATCCTCTATCTCTCTATCTATCTCTATCTCTATCTCTATCTCTATCTCTATCTCTATCTCTATCTCTATCTCTATCTCTATCTCTATCTCTACTCTCTCTCTCTCTCTCTCTCTCTCTCTCTCTCTCTCTCTCTCTCTCTCTCTCTCTCTCTCTCTATCTCTCTCTCTCTCTCTCTGCATTCTCGAAGTGGTGTCCTTCGGACATGGCCGCCGTGTGACAATGTCTGGGTCTGCACCTGGCCAAACTAGAATGCAATTCTTAAAAAGTTAATTTCATACTATGCACTATTTCATTCAGTGATTCAATCTTGCTATTCGGGGCAGCATCGTGACTCGGGACTGTCTAAAGTAGAAGAGCGGGCATCTGAAGTCGAAGGAGTGGTAGGTTATAGAGGGTTCATCTAAGGTCAGAGTGACGACCTAGCGGTGACATCGGACGTAAATGGGCAGACTTCATTTGAACCCTGTCACCCAGAGGTACCATCGAACGAAATATGAAACATCATGCGAACCTCAACACATCTCCGCATTATATCACCCACAAGCCAATATACGGCACGATACTAAGTATGACTAACCTTGGGTGTAGCCCATAAAATACTTATTTCTATAATGTATTATGGTAGCATAGGTACAATAATGAAGTCTACACCTTACTACATCAACTTCAAGTGCGGGAATGGCGCAAAAATTGTGTCAAAGACCCCAAACAGATGTCGGGCCCCGGAAGGAAGTGCGTTGGAGCACGGAAAAAATGTACCAGGAGCCCGAAGAATCGCACCGGGGCTCACAAATATCGCGCAGGAGGCTTACAAAATAGAAGTCGATCCCAATAAATCACAAAGGGATTCTATCGAGTTCACCCGAGTACCGGACAATTCAGAAGAGGTCACGAAAGGAAATTATCCTGAGGGCCTTTCTACTCTGAATGGTGCCATCCGCTGGAAAAAAAACTCGTTGAGCAGCCGCAATGACATGCTAAAGAGGAAAATCTCCCTCCGTCCTAGCAAGGCGGGCTCCGAAGAACCCAAGAATCGCGCCTGGGTTCACAACAAAAGTTCTAGGGCAAGATACATTCGCTTCGGGCCCCCATAATTAAGGGTTTTAAATAAATACAGCGGACACCAAAAAACTTGCTTCGGGCTCTAACATTTGCGCCGGGGAACGTTAAAATTAGTCTGGGCCTGGGGTCGGATTAGCACAACGCGACCTGTGAACTGGCGCCAACACCACCACCACCAAATGTCGCGCATGGGACCCAAAATTCCCGTCGGTAGTCGCGTAAGTTCTGGCCGAGGCATCAATAATTCCCTCGGGGCTCACAAAAATTGGCGTTGATGTCCCCAAATAAGCACAGCGTGGTCCCAAAGTCACAACGCAACCCGACAAGAATCAAGCCAGAACCCTAAAAAATAAAGGGAGGTACCGAAAAATAAATGTTCCGACCAGAAAAATAACCCCTTAGTCCAAACATACTACGAGATGCCTTAACAAATCGCATACGACACCGAAAATCATTCCGGAGCTCGACAAATCCCGGCGGGACATACAAATACAGAAATGTCGCCGAGGGCCTGAAAAATCAGGCCTTGGCTGGGACTTTACATAATTCAGAATCAGTCACTAAAAACTGTCAAGCCCAGAAAAGTGACGTCCGATTCTGCCGGAACCACGCGACTGGGCCAGAAATGTCGAGACCGGATCCAAAGAAACTATACCGGGCCCTCAATATTGTGCCGAAGTCCCACAAACATGAGGAAAAACCACAGCGGGACTTAAAGAGCATAACTTGAGTACGAAAATGCACCGAGTGCTTCAAAGCTTTCCGAGTCTGGAATAAAACGGCATTGCCTTAAGACATTCTGCTGCTCTAAGTATACACACCGGAGCTAAAAATCCCGACACAACGGTCCCTCAAAGCACAGCGGGGTTTGATACAGCATAGGGCCTCAAAAACAGGCTAGGTCCCTAAAAAATCGACATGGTCCTAGAAAAGGAATGAAAAGACAGTGCACTAAATGAACACTGCGGGGCCCACGAAAACGCACCGATGCTTACAAATTATCGTCGGTACAAAAAAATAAGTAACAAAACTTTACTTTTGTTTAAAAAGCCGGTATCGCATAAATTGCTCGCAACGTGTCGAGCCCCAAGCAAAAAATTGCTGGTGCCTTAAAACACATCCGAAGACAAAGAAAATCGGAAAGGTTAAAAAGAACACCTAACTGTACTCTCAGTTCGGTACCCAACCTGGAAGCGTTGTTATTTAATCAGAAATGAGGTGCGTCAAAGCTAAGCGGTTATCCGGATTTCTTAGCCACTAGAAAACGTGGGAAGGAGAGTCATCGAAGTGAATTCAGGATGGGCCCTTGCGGCCCTAAGTCTGAACACGTTATGACTTGATGAGGTGTCGTGTGTTGTCACCTATCAGCTGTTTTGCACTGCTTTGTTGGTCCTCAACATATGCGCTTTCATTTCGCTTCAGCCGGGTGTTACGTGATGCAGTTGTAGCATTTCCTTTCAAGTGACAAATATTATAAAGTGCACGATGTGCACTGCACAAATGTTTGAGGTGACTGATGAGGCCCTGAGGACGAACACATTACCATATGTTATTATTTATAGAGCTTTTCTTTTCCCCATTCTGTCAGCTTGCAAATCATGGCCTCCCACAAACCGGATCAAAGCATCTTCAACCAGCGATCACCCGTCTTTCCTTTTCTCATCATCTCCAACAATAATCAAGATAATTTCTTCATCGGCCAGCAGGTAGGCTTCGTTCTTACTAGCAGCCAGTGCAAACTTGTAAGGTGAACACTGCCTTAGAAACGTCTGTGGGCCAATAAGTACTAAGTATGGCAATATCTGGCAATCTTAATCAAATCAAACCCTTTCTCACCTTCACATTCAAGTAACATGCCATGAAAATATGAACGTGTGAAGAATGTCTAAGGGGAAAAACTCAACTCAATGAACAACAATCTGAATTGTGCAAAAGCATAGATCGGTGAACTCATAATGACCCCCTGCAGCTTTTGGCCATTTCAAAATGTTCGTTTACGGGATAAGTTGGACTGGCGGTCTATTCTTTCTCCCCATGAACATCAGTGAACAACGGATGTTCTTTAGCGGTCCCCATCCTAGTGGTAAAAGTTGTGTGTTTACAATTAAAATTATCGGGTTATCGACCCAAAAGTGCTCAACCATGGTATTTTGCGAAATTCCTTGATGCGTCCCTGCTGTTCACCCTGGCCCACTCACTTTTGGGCACGTTCCTACGCCTGACCATGCCATGAAAAGGCATCGTTGCATTTCATGGCCTGGTCATTGCATGGCATATTGCAGACGGATAACATGCAAATGTCTTGCCATCATCCGCCACTGCGTGTCGCATTATTTTCCCACGCGTCGACGCATTGCAGGCGAAAATCGTGTGAATGTTATACGATCATCGGCCACTGCGCAACGCATTACTTTCCCACGCGTCGATGCGCGGGCTACCGAGCTCTCGAACAATAGGACAGCTGCACGCAAAGACCACGTACTCAATTGTATCATCCTGCCATCTGGCGAGAAATATTGTTACCTATGATTCAGCATTCAATCTCATTAGTGTAATACGTAGACCGTGCTGCTACCTAGCGATAGCTATCTGAAGTGATGCTTCTAGAAAATTAAAAAAGTTCTTGAATCTGTGGAGGTTGCAACCTGTGGAGGTTACGACCGCTGCTGAGTTGTGGAGGTTATGACCGCTTCGTACTTGTGGAGGTTGCAACCTGTGGGGATTACGACCTGTGGAGGTTATGACCTGTGGAGGTTATGACCGCTTCGGAGTTGTGGAGGTTACGACCTGTGGAGGTTATGACCGCTGCGGGCTTGTGGAGGTTACGACCTGTGGAGGTTATGACCGCTGCGTACTTGTGGAGGTTATGACCTGTGGAGGTTATGACCTGTGGATGTTACGACCGCTGCGATGTGTCGAATTTGTGGAGGTTGTGACCTGTGGAGGTTATGAACTGTGGAGGTTATGATACGCTGTCGACGTGAGGATACTCGTACACTTTGGGCCTGGCAGCCCCATGACATTCTGCAGCGCGCAACACAATAAGCGTGGAAATATCCATCTACACTGTCTGGCCGGTATCCATTTCAATCTACTCGCAGAGCGGGGCTCGTTCGATCAACAGAAGCCAGCGCTGGCAGCGTATATCGTGGATGAGGAACACGCACGCGAAAACACTGCTTTGCGTGCGCCGCTGCCACACGAGCGAGACACACTGAGCGACGACGACAAACAAGAGTTTGCAAATCCCAGCTGTGAACATATGCATGGCTCACGCTGCTCGATAGCCACAACTTGTAATGGCAGGGTGGTCTGCGCGTTACTAGATAGTGGCGCAGCCGTTAGTTTGTGTGGGGCCGACTCACTGAGGCGCATGCTAATCACAAATGCGGACATTTGTTGCAACTCCGTTGCTTCCGACAGCACTGTGAGCGGACCGGCGTGACAGATGAACTGGTGATGTATCAACACACGGAGCACGGCTGTATGACTGTGGTTTCCCGAAAATGGCTTGTTGAGCTGGTCGGAACTATGCATGCCGAAACCGCGCACGGCGGCCGTGGCAAGCTTATCGACTTGGTCGCCCGGCAAGTTTTTTTGTCCGGGTGCGAGCAACATCGTAGCCGACATGGTCGGTGCTTGCACTAAGTGCCAGCTGTTCAAGCCGTCTGTGCAGATAAACCCGCCACCGACACTGCGAATCGAGGCGAGCGCGCCATTCGTGCTAATAGTTGCGGATCGGGTTCTGTTTCTTCGCAATGGACGTGGACATATCGGCTGTTTGGTCGTGGTCGACCACACCTCCAAGCTTGGCATCGCTGTACCGATTCTATCAAAATAATCGCCAGTCGTCGCTATGGCGTTCGAGCAGCGCGTGCTTCCCGCTCTGCTGCGACCGGCGGTTCGCTGTCTAACTGATAACGGCGATGAGTTCTGCGGATCCGTCTTCGAGGCAATGTTGCAGCGATGGAGCATAGACCACGTCGCTCCACGCCGCTGCGCGTCCAGGGTCATGGCGCGGTGGAGCGTTTGAACCGCACGCTTGGCCAGTCCCTCCGTATGCTGGACGGCGCGCAGGGCGACTGGAAACTGCGCCTGCCTCGTGCTCTTTCGGCGTACAACACGTCCGTACATGCAGAGCTGGGTGTGTCGCCCGCGGAGTACCTGCTGGACCGTGTGCACAAGACAAGCGACGTACCGTGCGTCCCAGTAGCGACCTCGCGTGAGTGGCGCATGGGGCATCCAAGCTTCGCACCATTTCGCGCTGGTGGCCAAGTAAAAAAGACAATAGTACGTTCGGGCAGTTTGCTGGCTAACAAGTTTGAGCGCCGCTACAACGGCCCGTTGACGGTGACACGGGTAAACGATAATGGGGTGACGTACGAAGTTACTAATGGGGATGGCCGCGTAATACGCGCCCATCATACACAGCTGAGATGATGGAAGAGCGTGCCAACGTACCTGCAGCGCGCATCTCAGCAGGCGCGTAACCTATTCAACTGGACGGCCAGCGATACCGGGAGCGAGCGAGCTGTTTCCGGGAAAATGTGCGCACCGCAGCGGTCTGCGCCGTTGCCTGATCAGCCGCATCGGGCTGCGCGACGTGAGGCGTCGCAGAAGACGTCATCGCTGCGCTCTTGTCGGCAGTCCCCGCAGACCGGGGAGAAAGCGACGCAGACGTCGCCAGCGTTGAAAACAGTCATTCGTAGGTCACCGCAGGCACCGCGACGAGTACGGTTTCAATTGACGACGGAAACGGAGGACCCGAAGTCAGCGGACGGCAGTCCGCCACTTCGCGGATATGCGCGGAATCGACAACCTCCGCAGTGCCTGAAAGACTATGCTACCGATGCGGAGTGATGTGTTTAAATAGCCACCCGACGTGTGTCTCTTGTATATGGAGTGTATGTGTGTGTGTGTGTTTGTGATAACGGCGTTGGCTGGCGGGGGGAGTGTAACTGGCCTTGATATTGCGCAACGCCTGCATTCCGGGGCATTTGCACATGCCCCCGCCGGCTGCCCGCCGGCGACCGAGCGATTGTTGTTTGTGGGACTCTGTACGGGACGGGTGTGCTGAGTGGTGTCTGAACAGTGGAATACAAGTGAAGTGTACAGCTGACGCGGTAACAGTATGTAAGGCGTTCACGACTTAGGGCATGATGCAGACCTCCAGATACTCCCTGGTATGGGTGGCGCGCAATCGGGAGTGGGGGCAAGAGGCATGTCCCCCTGATTTGAATAATTTGAGCCTTAACCCTACGTTGCTGCATGGCCAATGTTCAGCTAAAAATTGAAGTTTTCCCTTACCCACCTACACCCACTTGCCAAAATACGTGACACCACCATGCTCCTGGAGGTGTGCATACGGCGTTGAATTCTGTAAATTATTGGGGGAATACATGATGGCAATGGGCAGGCCCAAATGTACTTGGGGCCCACCCCAAAGCGTCCCATGTTAAAAATTGAACTTATTGGGGAGCAAAGCGAATACTGAGGAGGCACTTGCCATGTCAAAAGTATGCAAAACAATACCATGGGTGTGCATACGATCAGGGTAGGTAATTGGCTATCAAAACCAGTCAACTTTGTATGGTGCCGAACAGTCAAATGACTTGGCCTGCACTGGGGTGAGAGCAATGCCAGTTCTAAGCCAGGCTCCACGTCTCTCCAGACTATTGTCGGCGAGCACACGTCGCCAGGGTTCCGCCAGCCTTGCCTCACAAAGAAAGACTTAGGCTCAGTCAGGATCTTCGCGATGCACTTGATGATCACTTTGTCCATCCAGGTGAATTTCGACTCTAACACCTAGTGGAAACTTTCAATGAGCTTCGGATGTATGTTGATCTGGTTGGATTATTGGGCATGCTGAACACAGAAAGCTGCATTCAACTCTCTGATTTGGGGGAGGACCACATAGGGTCTCTCCCCCCCCCCCCGATGAGGCACCACCTTTACGCGGTGGGGGGATTGAGTGCCATAATGACCCGGCGACCATCATACCGGCGAAGGGTGAGACCAGGAGTGCCTCACTCGTCCTTCTCTCCACACGCTCCCATTCCAATGCCTATCTCACCCCAGCATCCGTGTCCTTCATCTGGCCCTACAACACCAACTATCCCCACTATGAGCAGGCAGGGCAACTTCCCCGGTCCTGCCCACCAGCTCAGTTTTATCGGGGTAGCCGCGCCCCCTCGGCCCGTCCCCCGGGATTGACGGAGTCCTGGAGGTTGAGGTCCCCCGTCGCACGGTGCTAGTTGTGACGGGGGACCAACACACCTCTTCGGTCCCGATATCCCGGAGGGGCGGGCGGGCCCGTGGGGCCTCACGCGGGCCAAGTGGCTAGTCGCCTCGGGCCGGGGACCTGGGATTCTCCCCAGTGTCTGCCGGCCCGGCCGGCTGGGGTCAAGGGGTGGGCGGTGCTGGATCCCGGTCGGGTTGGTGAGTCTCTCTCTCCCGGCCGGGCGAAGGCGCCACCTGCCCCGTATAGCTCCTCGGGTGCTTGGCGACCTCACGTTCGCGGGACCCAGGCGTCCCCCCAGTAGGGCCCCTAAGAGGTGGGGCGCCCGAGGAGCAGAACACAATCACACTTTATGGCATACACAGCACAAAAAAAAACACCCCTGGTCCGTCTCGAAGAGACCAGACAAATAGTTCATCTGCCCCATGTATACTTATCTTTCGTGGTAAGACCAGGTCCCTCGCCTCGCTATCACCATTTCAGAGGCGAGACGGGTGTGACAGATTTGGAAAAATTGTACGTTGCGAAAAATTGAAGGATGGCACCCTAGAGGTAGAATTTGCACGGATACAGCGTCCGGGAAAATCAGAGTAGGTCCGACGAGATTATTCCGACCACCATTGAACGCCACAAAACCCAAAATACTTCACGAGGTATCATCAACTGCTTCGACTTGAGGGAAGTGTCGGAGGAGGAGATTGTAGACGGTCTGTCGGAGTTCGGAGTAACTGAGGCAAGGAAGATGAAAGCAAGGATGGGCTCTGAAATGATTACAACGAACGACGTAATATTAACATTCAACACCACAGATATTCCGCCTGAAATCCGTGTAGGTTACGTCCGCGTAAAAGTCCGTGTGTTTCTCCCGATTCACATGAGGTGCTTCGAGTGCCAAAAGTTCGGCCATACCAACAAATTCTGCCGTAAACGCCCTGCATGTGCCAACTGTGCCTCCTACGAACACGGCAGCGAAAATTGCACTTCGGAGACCCCCTTTTGTGCGAACTGCGGCGCAGGTCAGGACCCACATACTTCCTTCGACCGAACTTGCCCGACTTACATCAAAGAGAAAGAGATAATTTACATCAAATACACACAAAAAGTATCGTTTCGCGAAGCAAGAGATCATTATGACCAGAAACATCCAAGAATATCTTACGCATCCAAAGTTAGAAATAACATGTACTCTTCACAGCACAAACAGCCCGACAGAACATCGGAGTTGGTCGCACAATTAACAGCACTTCTTCGTTCCTTTGGAGTGCCTCCTGCGTCGCAAGTGATCCAAGGTCACACTGATGAGACAGAGGTCCCACCGCCCACAAGTACCGCCGTTCGACCATCAGAGACCACCTCCCGACCAACGCCCGAGGATGGGACGTGGACGCTGGTCCATCGTTCAAAGAGGCCTCCTCTGTCCTCTCCGCCCGGTCCTAGCCCCTCTCCATCTGTCTCGAAATCCCCACCTCCCATTTCCCATCTGCCCTGCAACCTACCCTCGCCTCCCGCACGCACCACTACCACCTCCAAACCCAGCCTCTCCACCTCCTCCCCACCTGACCCTTCTCCCATTCCAGTGACTCAGGTCTCTCCCCCACCCTCGTGTTCCACGTCCGCACCTGCATCGCCGCCCCGACACAACCAACGATCAGTACAAATTCCACATATTAACCTGCACCACCAGGAGGCTGAGAGACGCGCTCGCGAGGCTGAACGAGCGCGGCTCGTCGAGATGGAAAGGGCCCCCGAGAAGAACCGCGAGGGAGCCGAGGCGGCTGCACCATGAAGGCCGGCAACCCCATCGCCACGACGGCGAATAGAGGGACCGGCTCCATCCGTAAATAAAATGGGTCCTCCCCCACCCCCTCCCCGGATGGGGCCTCAGAAGCGAGGTCTGCCACCATCAAGCTCTCCACCGTGGGAGGGGTCACCACGTTCCCTCCCGAGGACTCAGTCCCTTGGGCCGAGTCAGCCTGAAGCTCGTGGGTTACCTCCGGATTTGAGGGCGGGAACAGGGGAAACCTAACCCGCTCTCGTTTTTCCGTTTTTAGCTCGCAACTTTCACCTGACATATCTGATGTATAAGTTTTATTCTCCAATGGAACTGTAGAGGGTTGAGAACCAGCCTCAACGACCTCCGAACCCTTTTACTTTTGCGAGTACCATTAGTAGTTCACCTCCAAGAGACTAAGCTTCCCCCTGATGCACGTTTTCACCTGAACAACTACTCTGTGTTACGTAGGGATGTTACTCCTCACACTGTAGCACATGGAGGAGTACTTATTGCTGTGCACAACTCTGTTCCCTTCCAACAGGTATCTATATCTTTAAATATACAGTGTATGAAAATAAATCGCCACGCCGTTACCATATGTAGCGTATATCTCCCGCCGGGCGAGAGGTTCCCACTTTCTGAGCTCTCCCAGATGGTGGAGTGGGCAGCTCACTCCACCGGTAATGGTATGCGGCTATTTTAACGCTCACCACCCTCTTTGGGGCTCAGCCACCACGACCAGCCGTGGACGTGCAGCCGAATGTTTTGTTCGAGATTTTCCACCATGTGTACTTAACACAGGAAAGCCAACCCATTTTACGTTGCCAACTGAACAGACCTCCGTGCTGGATCTTACCCTCTACAGTCCAGAACTTGCACCCTTTTTAGAATGGTCCGTGGACGATGATCCACATAACAGTGACCATTTCTCTGTTTGGTCTTGTTTTATTAACCGTGTTTTCGTAAGCCGACAACCTTCCAAGTGGATACTTAACCGGTCCGATTGGGATGCGTCCCAAACAAATCTTGAGAGTAGACTCTGAGACTACTCCAGTGAACCCGGTGTTTCGGTTGAGCCATTCACGACGGCAACTGTGCAGAGCGCTCAGCGGCACATCCCTCGTTCTTCAGGAACTTCAGTTCGAGTACCCGTTCCGTGGTGGTCGGAAAAGTGCCGAGAGGCGTTGCGAGCCAGGAAGAAGGCTTTTTCGCACCTTTAATAGAAATAGTTGTATGGCGAATTTAATAGCTTTCCGCAAAGCACGGACATTCGCTAGGCGTACTACTTACTTTCGCTGAAGCGAAACGAGACTCATGGAAAGCTTACGTGAACACATTTAATCGATCCACCTCACTGTCATCTGTATGGTCCCGCATTAAGCGCTTTTCTGGGAAGTATACTCCACACCCACTTCCCACTCTACACGTTGCCGGCCGCGATATCATTAACCCGGAAGAAGTAGCGGACGAAATGAGACGAGCGTTGTCAGCACGCTCGAAAAATAGTATTAGTTTCCGTTTCTCGACCTACAAGGCTCATGCGAAGCACGCCCCCTTGACTTTTCAAGCACAGATCTCCTCGAATACAACATTCCATTTTCTATTTCAGAACTGACTGCAGCAATGAGCACTCTGAGGAGCGTTGCAGAGGGTCCGGATACATTGCATAATGATATTATTAAGCATCTACCACAAACAGCCTTAGATATTCTCCTGAATGCGCTAAATGACATATGGACAAGTGGCACATTTCCGCATTCCTGGCGGGAAGCAATAGTGGTGCCCATACGCAAGCCAAATAAAACCGGTATAGACCCATTGCATTATCACCCAATCTCGCTCACTTGTTCCTTATGTAAGCTATTCGAAAAAATGGTGAATGTCCTATTAATGTGGTTTCTAGAACGTTACAGTCTCCTCTCTGTGATGCAGAGTGGTTTCCGAAAACATCGCAGCACTTTTGACCATGTTTTGTCACTCGACTCTGTTGTGCGCTCTAGTTTTAGGAAGAAATGCCACACAACTGCGATATTTTTCGATATTGACGGAGCATACGATACTGCATGGCGACATGGTATTGTCATGAAGTTGCACTTCATGGGCATCAGAGGCCCTATGGGGTTTTTCTTGACGAATTTTTTAGCTGCCAGAACTTTTCGTGTCAGGGTAGGAGATTTCCTCTCTGGCACATTCCAGCAAGTGGACGGAGTTCCGCAGGGAAGTGTGCTGAGTGTCGCATTGTTCGCCATTGCCATCAACGACGTGGGCTCCTCACTACCAGCTTCCCTAGGAAAAGCACTATTCGTAGATGATTTTGCCGTTTGGTGTTCTTCGCGTACTGTACTCGCGGTAGAGAGACAACTCCAACTGACTGTCCGGAAGGTGCAGAAATGGTGTGACGAAACGGGGTTCGCCATGTCAACATCTAAAACCGTTGCTGTTCTCTTCTGCCGCAAACGTTCTTGCACGGATCCGGTGATTGTGATGAATGGGAACTGCAAACCGGCTGCAAAGTTTTTAGGTGTGTGGATTGACCGTCGACCTACATATAGAACCCAAATCAACGATCTTGCGCGGACATGCGCAAAAAGACTGCAAGTTATGAAAACCGTCTCCAGGTGTTCGTATGGGGTAGACAGACATGTCTTACTTCTTATGTATCGATCTCTCGTGCGCTCTAAACTTGACTATGGATGTTTTATTTATGACGGAGCGTGTGCCACCTCCAAGCGTTGTCTTGATGTCATCCATAATTCAGCTCTTCGCATCGCTACTGGAGCCTTTCGCACTTCACCGGCTCAAAGTGTAATGGCAGAAGAAGACGAACCACCTCTTGCGTTGCGCCGTAAATTATTGGGCGCGAGATACGCGTGCAATGCTCAAAACCGGAATCATACAGCCTATCAGTTGTAACAGAGTTGCTAGACACGTACTGTTTTAATCGTATAATATCTAACTGTGCGTGTTGTGACCCCGTAAATCAGCCGACCTACCATGCCCGGCACATGTCACGCCCGTACATGTCCGTCCGGCGCCGGCGACGCGGTCACCGGCCCTCGTCGGAACCGAGTCAGCATTTTCGGGCCGACGCCCGGCTGCTGCGACCTGTACCGGCCTTCCGGCCATGTCTGAGCCAGGGCTGTGGCCAGACCCCCGCAGAGAGACGTGTCTGGACTGTCGAGCCGCGCGGACCTGTCGCTGTCGGTCGCGTGCGTAAATTAACAACTGTATTTCGGGCTCCAAATTGAGAACTGAAAGTGATTGCTGTCGGCCTGGAACATTATTTCGAGTGTCTCTATATATTCACTATACTTTCTGCACAATATATCGTGCAGAGAACATATCATTTTTGGCATTCGGAGTTATCGCGACGCGCGGGTCCTCTAGTCTATCACGAGCCAAGAAGAAGGACCTTCACTACACAGTGGATATTCTCGAGAACATCAGGAACATGTCGCAGGGCCCATCAGGGTGGATTACCGTTTTCTATTCGCATGGCTTCGATCCTTCGTGACTGCAATATCAGGCCACGTTGTTTAGCACGTGTTACTACGCCGAGCACTCCCCCATGGCACGCTGTCCCAGTGCAAACTGATGTGACTTTATCGTGCTCCAGGAAAGGACATGTACACCCGGAAGGAACTCCGAATACTGGCTTTGGAAAAAATACATGAATATCACGACTTCTCGCGAATCTACACAGACGGTTCAAAGTCAGTATCTGGTGTTGGATGTGCCTATGTCAGTCGACACAGTGTAAGATCTTTCTGTTTACCAACGCAAGCATCGATTTTTACCGCCGAATTGTATGCGATTCTCTCTATTTTATACAGGAAGACCGGTCCACAAAGCACGTGGTTTTCACAGACTCCTTGAGCAGTCTCCTCGCATTGACAACTTTTAACCAGGATCACCGGCTTGTTCGTAGGATCATCAAACTCGTGAAATCCCTACGTGACATCGGCAGAAATATCGTTTTCTGTTGGAATCCTAGCCATGTTGGACTCGCGGGAAATGAAGCTGCTGACATAACCGCCAAAAACGCCATCAACAATGTCCGTGTGGTCCATCTACGGCTCCCTCCAAGGGACCTATACCCTAATATACCGTCAAATATACGTCAGAATGACAACGAGCCTGGAACTCGAAGTGTACTAAGCTCAGGGTTCTAAAACCGACACTAGGAAAGTGGCAATCCTCACACCGAACCAAACGACAGGAAGAGGTTGTACTCTGCCGATTGAGAATAGGTCATACCTTTGCAGCACACAGTTACATGCTGACTGGTGATGACCGACCTCTATGCCCACGCTGTTCTAATCCGCTTACTGTGTACCATGTCTTAGTAGGCTGTACAATGTTAGAACGACTACGACGCCATATTTTAGGACTGCTGAACGCCAACACTTCTTTACGTATGCTAATTGGGAACGACTCCGATGTCGTGGCGTCTGGGAATATTTTTACCTTCCTTCGACAAGCTCGCCTAGAGATCATATGCTCGCACCCGTGAATATTAATAAGCCATGATAGTAGCACCGTAGATTGAGCATGATACAGTTATGGGCGCAAAAGGACCCTGGATGTCGACGCGCCCCTAAGCTCCAATCCACCACCACCACATAGGGTCTCTTGTTAAAAGTTCAAATCATAGTGAGGGCACAGCCAACATTGGCGAGAGGGGCAGTGCCATCCCATGGGCATATAAACCTACACCATTGGGTTGCTGGCTTCCATGCTAAATTTTCACCTTTGGGGGGGGTGAACAGGTGCCTTGTTCCAAAAACGATAAATTTGCAGGGCGTATGATGTGTTAAGTAACTTAGATTAACTGATGAGTGTTAATATATTTTTAGTAAGTGTTCATATATCATACAGATGAATGTAATTAAGTTAATATGATACCTCAGCTCTGTCAGAAATGCTTCTTTTCATTTGGCAAGAAAAATAATGCCAGAAAGGAATTTTGAATGCGGTAATATATCATGAATAACAATGTAAAAACAAGGGATATGGATATAATGAAAAACAATGGATATCCCAAGTAACTCGCCTCTGCTACTGTGTTTTCTTCGGGCTGTCAAAATTATGGCACAAAATTCCCACCGCAACGAAAAAGTTACAGGTTCAGGTATTGGTATTCCCCCATATTTGTTACAATATGACTGTTTGGGGGACCTACAACAAAACTCACAAACACCGAATTTTAAAGGTCATCAATTTCTGAGCACGTGTCGTCTTTGGCTTCAGTCGACGAGAGCATATTATGTGATTACAGCGACGATAGAGGCCCTGGATTGGCTGAAGCTCGACAACATGCTTCAGCAGCGCGATTTGGCCATCGTTGGAAGACTTCTTGCAACATCTGACCCCCTTACACTGACTAGCAGTATTAAGTTCCGCTCCGAAATCTCCAGTAGGAGCACTCGAGGAACTGACGCGAATAAAATAGAGCTGCCCCGCATTAATACGGAAGCTGGGAGGCGCAGCTTTCTGTATCGGGCGGCCAGCACGTGGAATAATAGGGTTGATACTCAGGGGCGTATTCGATGGCATGTTTTATCATTATATTTTTTTTCATTTACATTTTGTGTTATTTAGTGCCTTTCATAATTACAGTTTCTCTTTTATGGTTGAACCATGTATTGACGCGAATGCTGAAAAGCCATGAATATGGAGAACTCAATATACGACTATGACTATGACTATGGATATTATTACAGCTTAGTTTGGATGCAAGATGTTAATCACGAGCTTTGTCTCTTTAAAAAAAATCGGTAAGCCAGGTTAGGTTAGGTTTCAGAAACATGCAAAAGAAACCCCTAGGTCAACGTTGGTTAACACATGCACTGTTCTGGTTGTTTCTGATGTGATTTGAAGGAATTTGATACTTCTATCATGTGAAAACCATTTGAGATATCAGCAGTTCAAATTAATGTTTGACATATGAGGCTTATTGACAATCCAGGTATATGTTATCCCCCACCCCATAACAAATATGGGAAGGATAGGGAACATGGAGTTCTCAGTGGCTAGCAAAGAATACCGATGTCAGATAACTTAGAAATCCTAACTGAATATAACCAAACATACTGATGTTAGATCGCCTAAAACGTAATGATGTTTGATCATCTAAAACCTACTGATGTTGGAATTTCAAACACATACTGGTGTTGGATTGCCAAACCGAGTGTTGGACAACAGGTCGTCAGTCAAAGGGTTGTTGATGAGTAGAGAAAATTGCTTTCAAATTCAGATTCAAAGAAAATTAAAATAGTCCCTAAAAAGAACCAATTTAACTTTAAAATAAGGACCGGAATGACCCTGGTTCGACGTAATATCCGGCCATACTTCTCCAGTGACCATTATTCAGTTGTGACGCAATAGGCAAGCAATTAACATTGTGTACAAGTTGGTGTGTGGCACAGTATATATGTACATGATTACACATAACGTAACAGGAACAATATGATAGCTGATATGAGATCAAAGCACAAGATAAGTTGGTCACAATGAGCAAATCTCGCTGCAGAAAGACTTAGACGAACTTGTGAAGTGGTCCGAAGAATGGCACATGAAATTTAATTTCGGTAAGTGCAAAATCATGCATGTAGGTAAGCAGCATATGAAGGCTCCATACTTGATGGGTGGCCAAGTACTATCGGTGACTCAACAAGAGAAGGATTTAGGTGATTTCTGAACACAAAATTGGGGGCATCAGAACAGACCAAGGAAGCCAGTAAGAAGGCACTGAGAATCCTTGGGGCAATGAATAGGAATGTATCATACAGAAGTGAGGAAGTGATCAGGAAGCTTTACTGTGCATATGTCAGGCCACATTTGGAATACTGCATCCAAACTTGGTCACCTAGCTATGCAAAAGATTGTTGGCTATTAGAGAGATTGTACAAAAGAGTGCTACAAAAATGGTTAATGGTTTCAGCAACCTGGTATATGAGGAAACATTGAAGAAATTGAGTATGTTTTGACCTAGATATAGAAGGCTGAGAGGAGATCTCATCCAGGTCTTTAAATTTGTCCATGGTCTGGAGAAGGGATATCTCAGGGAACTGTTTCAATTTAACTGAAATGATTCAATTGGAGGTGATCAATTCAAAATTAAAGTTAACCACAGCAGGACAAGGTTAAGGCGGTCTTTCTTGAACAACAGGGTAATGGAACACTGGAACCGGCTACCAGAAACCATTGTCAGTAGCGGCACCTTGAACGTCTTTAAAAACAGCATAGACAATCATTATAGGAAAGGAGGGCTTGCTTTTCAGTATTCCCGGGAGGGCAGATTGACGGGTTTGGTTGGCAACTGGTTGTGTCCAAAGTGCAACCAAGAACGGCCCTTGTGGCTCATAGTTTCACTGATCATTTATATCTTCATGTCTTTATGGTATATTGGTTGGTGGTGGTGGATAAGTGAATCACAAGACTAGAGCCAGAACGGAAAGCCGACACCAATGACTTCAAGGACATGATGACAAAGTTGATATCGCATATGGCCTTAATTGGCATAACTTGTTTGAGATGCATGCACTCCAACAATATCAACCACGGCCGGATTTTTCCAAGTTAATTTAAGGGATGGTACCTTTTGCTTCAAAGCCACTGGCACGGGAACGATTTTACGACAAATGTATGTAAGGACAAATGTACGTATAACAGATGTACGTAAGCAAATGTACGTAAGCAAACGTACGTAAGCGCAGATGTACGTATGATAATTGTATGTACGTGCAGATGTGCGTATGGCTAATCTACTTAAGCGCAAATGTTCGTATGGCAAATGTACGCATGCGCAAAAGTACGTAAGCGCAAATATGCGTATGCGCAGAAGTGCGTAAGCGCAAATGTACGTATGCGCAAAAGTACGTACGTTAGGCGTCAGACGCAATGTTAATGCGGACATCAGGGGGATCCCCAGAAAAGAAAGAAAACAGGTAGGTTCCTGATGCTATTCAAGAACTCTGAAACATGCGCACGCGACAAGCGCGCCCGGATGCCGACTAGTGTGTACGATAATAATATAGTTACAATTTATGAGACCCTGTCTCCACGAAATATGATGCGAAGTGCATTAACACTCGCACGTCCGACGGTACGCGCCAACTTCGCATGTCCGGGGGGGGGGGGCAGATGTCTGCCCACCCTTAAGATCTCTGGAACTATGCCAGCGAGCGGCAAACGGAAAACGGCGTTAGATAGCTGGTGACGGGGTCTATCGAAAGTGTTTTGGTTTTTTTTTCGCTCAGGTCAACATTCAGGTCACTGGGCCATCATAGGTAAAATTCGACCAGATAAGGTGGGGCTCAGATATTGACACATACCTCAGGACCTGTAACAGATAGAAACAAATGGCGAACGCTATTCGACAGTCCTTGAAATGCGCTACCGACAATAGGCGGTGTAATTTAAGGTCATGTCAACCGAAACTCAGGTCAAGGTCATGAAGTCATGACCTCAGGTCAAGGCCTAGGGAGGTCATGTAAGGTATCAATCGACACATCTTGACGATACAAGCACAATGACGGCAATTTCAGCCTTCTAGCGCAATGCAGTGCGATGTAATGCGCATACATTTGTAGTGATCTCAGGTGACCTCAGAGACCTTGGTGAGGTCACTGAGCAAAAATGTCAGCGGTAACATTGAGCATAGCTTCCATCTGCATGCTACAACCTTTGTGAGATCATCCCGAGCGCAAATATGTAATTAGGAAACATTTGTATATTTCACCATAGCCCTATAATGGGAAAGCCATGGCAGCAACCAGACCTAAGGTCAATGCTACGAAAAAAAACCGATATACATATTATGGTCCCTGATGGGGTCATGACATGCTATAAGTTTGAAATCAATCGCCCAATTATTGTGGAAGTTATGCCACCTAGAACTCCGAGTGTAGTTGGGTCACTTCGCCTGACCTGGTAACCTGACCTGAGATGACCCAGGTGGTGGTGGATTGGAGTTTAGGGGCGCAGGATGACCCAGGATTAAATATGTATGAGGATATGCGGAAAAGACCCATGAACAGCTATGCGAGGTTTGGCCTTGCTAACCCTATTAGTTTGGCGGCAAATGAGGAAAAACCGGAGGGGGAGGGGGGGGCAGATATCTGCCACCGGACACGCGCGGGTTAAAGCATGACGACTGGTTGAACTTTTTTGGAGTGACCTCACTTGACCTTGACTAACTCGTTGACCCTAGATGACCTGACCTAAACATTTTGAATCAGTATGTCAAATTGATGTGGGAAAAGGTATGCCAAATTTGGACACACTGCCGCGTGCCGTTCGTCCGCTATCCGCGACAAACTTGAGGGGGGGCGGTTGAAGACCCCCGAGACGGGACGGGTTAAGATCTCGGGTACCAGATAAACGCTTGCGAAGTGACGCTGGGGATGTTCGTAGTTATCTAATCTACTAATCAGGGGTGGATACAGGAAGCGTCATGAATTTTATGCTGGCTTATTTGAGATCATTGGCAATGTGTTCGGTGATGTAGGACATCTGATATACAGTTTAAGTTCTGATACACAAGCCTACTCTGGTGGCTTCTTTACAAACCCACCACCAGAGCGGAGTCACCGGTATTACGTCCGCTCATGACGCCTAACGGTGCGCGGCACCCACACTGTTAGCTCTATGCAGGTCGGCGTCCCCACCGTACCAATGGCTATTACTATTCGTGCCTATTGCTATCTAGAAAGCATTTCATTCAGCAGCTTGGACCTAAAGCCGCAATGAAGATGAGCGTTCGATCACCAGCATAGAGGAAGGAAAAGCAATCATGTTTGTTGTTTTGCAATACCCAACGCCATGCATTAGCTGCACAACTCATTATCTTAAAGTATACGTCAGACGCCATGCACTCGTTCGCCACGTCGCAGGACAGTGTGACATTGACTGCGACGGAGACCAACCGGGTGGCCCCTGGTGGCTCAGTCGGTCGAATACGTCAATCTGACTCAGATGTCACCCGATACAGAAATTGGGAAGCTCTAGAACGTTGTCTAGAAGGCGAGATCGGAACCCATCAAGCAGTGTGGTGGGTTCCGGACCCCAGGGACTCCAGCAGCGGCGGCGCCCATGGCCACCGCTCCAACATTTTGTGGCCGATTTTAATCTAGCTGACATTAATTTATAGCCAACCGATAGGGTGTTCATCGAATGCCCACACTTATAATTTCGGAATTTATAACAACTTGCACATTCTCTAAAAATCAGAATATGCCATTAGTCAGAGCAAGTCCACTCTGGTGGTGTTCCTTCACAAACCCACTACCAGAGGCGCCACCGGTATGATGTCCGCTCAGGACGCCTAAGGAAGCGCAAATGTACATATGCGTAAAATGACGTAAGGGCAAATGTGCGTAAGTGCAAATGCACGTAAGCGCAAATGTTCGTAAACACAAATGTACGTAAGCACAAATGTACGTAAGCGCAAATGTACGTCAGTGCAAGAGTACGTGTATGAAAATGTACGTACACTTATGCATACGTACCTTTGGGTTTACACACATTTGATTTCATACATATGGCATGCATAAATTTGCAATAACCGGACAAATGTACATAGGTGCGCAAATGCACTAAGAAAATGTACGTAAGTGCAGATGTACGTACGACAATTGTACGTAAGAGCAGATGTACGCATGGTATATGCACTTAAACGCAAATATGCGTTTGTGAAATATACGTATGTGCAAACGTACGTAGGCGCAAAAGTACGTGTGCACAAATGTACGTAAGCGGAAAAATGCGTATGCGCAAATGTGCGTAAGCGCGAAAGTACGCATGTTCAAATGCACTCAAGCGCGAATGTGCGTATGCGCAAATGTATATGCACGTATGCGCAAATGTGTATGCACGTATGCGCGAATGTATATGCATATATGTGCAAATATATGTATGTATATATATGTGTGCAAATGTATGTAACGTAAACATAAGCGCAAATGTACGTAAGCACAAAAGTACGTAAACGCCAATGTACGTAAGCGCAACAGTACCTGAACGTAAAAGAATACAAGAGCAAATGCCCAAATGCGCCAATGTACGCACATGCCTTTGCGCTTAAGCACATTTTGTTAGGTGCGTATGCAATACGTATCTTTGCTCTTACGTACATTTGCGCATGCGTACATTTGCTATACGTAAATGTGCGATTAAATACATTTGGCATACGTACATCTGCACTTATGTAGCATTGACATGCGCGCATTTGCGCATACGTACATTTGCGCTTGCGTGCTTTTGCGCATACATACATTTGCGCTTACGTACAGTTGTACTGATAGCTATCTGAAATTATTAAATTAAATTATCTGAAATACCTATATAAAATATAAAATACCTAATATAAAATTATGTAGTTCTTGAATCTATGGAGGTTGCGACCTGTGGAGGTTATGGTACATCTCCTTGTCACAAGATGGTGGAAACCCGTATTGGATAAGCTTGGTGAACTGCTGGAGGACAATATCCCGGTGTGTGCTCTCTTTAACACGCTCCCATGTTGCCGCCCCGAGCACGCCCGTGGAGGATTTGGCTGCGGCGACGTAATCTCCAGGTCGTCGTCGGTGTCCGCCCAGACGCGGAAGGCGGCCAGGGCGTCTCGGTTGGTCCTGCTGTCGAACTGGGTCGTGGCAGATGGGTATCTTGATGGCGCGTCCGCCGCCAGGATGGCCTTGCCAGGCACGTGTACGATCTTGTACCTCCACATTAGCGTATGTTGCTTTAGTCGGAAAAGTCTTTGGTTTTGTATGTCGTCAAGTGCTCGGTCTCCTAGGATCTCCACTAGCGGCTTGTAGTTGCTCGCGATGATTAGGTCCCGGCAGCCCATCGTGAAGAAGCGACTGTCCTCTAGGGCGCACAACACCGTGAGGGCCTCTCCTTCGGCTGGAGCGTAGCACTTTTCCGCGTCTCTAAGGAAGCGTGAGCCGGCCAGGGTCGCTCACCATCCATTGCGACAGCAACTGGGGGTCAGCGAGGCACACTCGCAATGCTTCTGGTGGAGCCAGCACCCCATGCCAGTGGTGGACCAGTTCGGGCTCACGCAAGTCCGGCGGCTAGGGTT
Organism: Imbricaverruca yamaguchii; assembly: GCA_034440575.1. Lineage (NCBI taxonomy): Eukaryota > Metazoa > Arthropoda > Thecostraca > Neoverrucidae > Imbricaverruca > Imbricaverruca yamaguchii. The sequence continues at coordinate 1,374,372 of JAOTOL010001526.1, read as the reverse complement.
GAATATCTCGACTCCCTCTTCGATCTCCCTGATGATAGCCGCCTTGGATTTCCGGAAGGCTTCGTCCAAGTCTGGTTCCCACCGAAATCCAGAGACCTCACTTGAACCTTGACTAACTCGTTGACCCTAGATGACCTAACCTAAACATTTTGAATCAGCTTGTCAAATTGATGTGGGAAAACGTATGGCAAATTTGGGCGCACTGTCGCGCGCTGTTCGTCCGCTATCCGCGAAAAACCTTGTGGGGGGGGGGAGGTGGCGGATAACAACTTACCCCCGAGACGGCGCGGGATAATACATTTTCGAAAACGTTCCATGACAGAGGAGACTTCCTGAATGGAACCAGGACGTAATGCTGCCTTTTGAAATGTGATATGCAACGAACGGTGATGTGAAACGGTGATTCCAAATACATATTCATTTGGGCGTGAAATACACATTAATGTTTTCGAGTTTTGGCAGGGATACAGCAACAATAGCGATTTCTTGTGTTTTGTGTGCACAATTTCGCTGCCTTTGTCTATGCGTGGTGTCAAATGGGCACTTCAATGAACAGAGGTGGATTATGACCATAGTGAGCCGCAACACGCAAAACTAGAGATGCAGTTCCATTTATGCGACGATATCCGTAAGTTATGTGTAACATGATACAATGCAAACGTACTGAGTGTATTATTTCCTTATAATACTAACATCTTCAAATACCGACCACAGTTGTGCGAACATGCGAGTGGGATCATATAACAACTCTTCACAGACATTCCTCCGCCCGCAGTACGGACAAGCGCACACAATACCAACATTGCACAGTACAACTCTATCACAAAATAAAAGGACAATGCCCTTTACAATATTGCACTGTATTCGATACCCGCAAAAGCATGTTTCACAAAGAAACGAAAACCTGCCCTAAGCAATTTCAGACTCGCATGTAAACAAGCCATTAAATCAAAATAACTCCATAGCGGCGTCATACAGCAAAGCTCGACACCGTGCGCCCTTTAACATTTCGTCTACAAATACTTCTAGACAAAGTCAGTGCATACCGGTGCTGGATCACAGTACAACTATACTGTAGACTTAATTATTTGAACAGTGGGAAACACATTTTCTAAGAGACATTTCAGAAGCTTACCCGTACAAATATAAGTGTGTGATAGTGCTGAGAGGTATGTTAACAATGTTTTCATTTAGGAGCTCTAGACTGAATATCAATTTCGGGGTAGTCTTTTACCGAAGGGGCACCTGGAGGGAAGTGGAATACATTAATTGGTTGGTTATTGGTTTTACGACACATCGACCGTTCAGTCATGTAGCGTCGCCAATCTCTCACGCCAATTGGTCGCGGGCGAAGAATAGCGACAGGTGAGACTCGAACCCACAACCTTTCGATTGTGAGACGAGCAACTTACCCCTAGACTACTCGTCCCCTGTGGAATACATTCAAAATAAAGATGATTGACCATCGCGTCGTTGGGATTCTTCGATCCCGACCAAAATCCATTCTTTGAACACCATGACAAAAGGCCTTGGGCTTGCATTCCCCTTCCATCCTATCCCAACACCGTGCAGAAAATGGTATAGAAACCATCCACCAACCCAACATGATAAATCAGCAACGCAGAAAACATTCAGAAAACAACTTTCGACTACTTCATCAGCATCAGCATTGAAGCTGGCTCCTCCAAGAATGCCTTCATCATGTTGGAGAACTTGGCCATGGTCGCGCCATCAATGACGCGATGGTCGGCGGACCACGACACCTGCATCACGTGCGCGGCCATCACCGAGCCGTCGTCGGCGAAGCGTGGCAGCTTCTGGATGCGTCCCACCGCTCCGATGGCCACCTCTGGCGGCACTATCACCGGCTTGGCATACGTGCCGCCGATCGCACCGATGTTGGAGAGAGAGAAGGTACCGCCGCCCAGGTCGGCCGAGGTGAGCTGACCGCGCGAGCCCAGCGACTGCAGCCGATTCAGCTCCTGCGCCACATCTAGCACCGTCAGGTTCTGTACAGACTTCACGTTGGGCACGACTAGACCGTTCGGCGTGTCCATCGCGATGCCGATGTTGTGGCTGGCCTTGTAGGTGATCCGCTCGCACGCGGCATCCACAGACGAATTGAGTATGGGGAAGTGGAGCAACGCCATTGAGCACGCTTTGATGATGATTGGCATGTAAGAGAGTTTGACACCGAACTTGTCGGCCTGGCGCTTAAGAGAGGGAAGAAGTATGGTTAGTGCAGTCATCTCAATCTCATCACAATACCCAAAATGCGGCACCGTCATTGACAGATTCATAGCCTTAATCATCGCCTTAGTGAAAACCGATACAGGAACCGTCTTTTCCTCGGCAAGCAAGCTTGCAGGCTTTGGAAGGTCGGCCGCTGTAGGCAGGTTTGAAGATTTTGTCGCTGCACTGGTATGATCGGGTTTCGTAGGCTTAGCAGATTCGGTGGCGTGTTGTGCTATTTTTGGCGGTGTCTTCGCCAGCTCCCCGTCCTGCAGGTACCGGATAAGATCCTCCTTCAAGATACGACCGTCCTTTCCAGTGCCCCTGACGTCGCTAAGCGTGATGTTGTTCTCCATGGCAATTCGGCGCACGGCGGGTGTAGTGAGCACCTTCTGCGCTATCGGCAAGGTGTAATGTTCGCCGCCCACCACCTCGATAGCGTCGCGCTCCTGCACCTCGTCCTCCGAGTCTGAGGAGGTGGGTTCCGTCTCGATGTCGACCAGCGCCTTGCCGACCAGTGCCATATCGTCCACGCCGTAATGCAGCCGCCGCACCACGCCGTCGTACCGGCTGGTGATGGTGACCGACGCCTTATCACTCTGCACTTCGCATAGACTATCGAACTGGCTCACCGTGTCACCCTCCTTTACATACCACTCCTTAACCACCACCTCGACGATACCCTCGCCGATGTCGGACAGCAAGAACGGCACCACCTTGCCATTGAAGCAGTGACAGGTGCAGACCGGACGGCGACCGGAAACGGGCTTCACGGTTCGCAGAAAACTTGGCATCGATATTGTGCGACTGTAGATTGTCTGCGGGAGGATATCGGATGGTACATGTCTAGAGATTATTCTGCCTGCCAGGTGGGGATGCTGTGAGGGCCAAATCCTCCTGAAGAGCTGGTTAAGAAGCAGAGCCATCCGAGGAAACCCGTCTGAAACAAAAGCGGAAAAAGAACAATCAAATGCCAAAACTCAGGATTTGTATACATGGTTATATCGAACACCATGAAAACGTAGTGTTTAGACCATTCTCAATGTGAAAGGAAAATAAAACATAGGTTGGAATAAATGTTCGACTCTCGACTTGCATTGCAGCGAATCATTTTGCACCATCACCTTGGTTATTGACTTACACGCAAAAAGGCAACCTGAAAGCTCCACACACAAGAATAAACACCCCATATCTCGAACATTGCATTGGAAGAATATCTCGATAAAGTGTGTCCAAATTTAATAATTTACAGTGAATACAACAATCACAATAAAATGTCCGCATATCAGCTGAATATTGCTTTCCCTCCTTTACTAATGCCATATTGAAATGCTTTTGTCAACGAATATTACGGACTCAATTCTGGATACCGCAAATATGAAAGGAAGTTTAACAAAAATGTGCATGGAAATCCAACATCAATGGAGTAGTCTTTACTTTACTCTTCTTACCGAAAATTTAAGATGTGTTTGTCTTGCGGCCAAATTAATACGTAGTTGCTCTCACAGTTTTGCTACCATTGTTTTATAACACGTTTCGTTTTGGTTAATGGTTCTATTTTCACTCGGGAGATATTCGCTCTTGCGTATTTTTTAGAAATACATGTAAACTAACAATATGCAAGACCAACACTATGCAAAAAGGATATAAAACATCGCCATTTTTATATAGGAACATTATTTTAATAACGACAGACATCGCCATCTTAATACAGGAGCATGATTTCAACAGACAGACAAGCGTCAGCAGTGACATGATACCAAAAGAGCATGGCATACAATGCCAAAAAGTCACAACTTGGTGCATTAAACCACAGAAGGTGGGCGCTGCATGACAGACGCAGTCGATGCGCCCTTAAACTCCAATAATAAATAACCAAACCCGCAAATAAATCAATTAGGGACACAACTGACAAACACATATCAGACACCAATGATTAGGTCGCTCAGGACGACAGGAGCCCGACAGACAACACAGGGCGGAGAGAACAGACACGAGACAATATCGGTGGGACCAACAAAAACGATACCGACACAAGACGACAGACGATAATGGTTTTACATTTTCCTGCTCACTTAAGCTTAGTCGCAATATAACATCTTGCATGACAAGTCATGTAGATAAAGCATCTTTATCGCACAAGGGATACTTAGAGTCTGAAAGTATAACGTGATCGACATCGTTCTCCACTTCAATGAAGCACAAAACCTTACAACACAGATACATACCTAGATGGTGCTCCATAAGCTCTCCATAAGGGTTAATGCCAAATACAACATCAAAACCTACTTTGAGCCACACAAAACAATACGAAAACTGCTTGTTCGTCCCAATGATAAAATAGACAGCATCAAACGACCAGGCCCGGTATGCAGAAGAACCACGACCTACGTAATGAGCTTTACTGGAAGGTTCATCAGCATGACAAAGAACGTGTGAATTTTAACCAGCTTTTACGACGTATGAGATTTTGCATTAGCACCACTGGTTAATTTTTATTTCCGAGCCGGGCCCCCCTCCCTTTTTTAAAAAACCTGAAAAGTTAAAAAATAATGTTTAGCATGTGATGTAGGTGAATAACTATGTTCAGACTTGAAGATTATAATGGTATGTTCATTTGTGAAGATGCTTACCAAAAAGCAAAGCTATGGCACAAATGACAAAAACGCTTTCTCCTGCACATGTTAAAGTTCGCTAAGAAACTGACGCGTGGGGTAGTGCTGTACCTGTCGCTGATTCGTTCGAAACTTGACTGTGGCTCTATCATCTATGGCTGTGCCAGTGCCTCCAACAAACGCATACTCGATATTATGCCGCCCTGTGTATAGCCACAGAAACATTCACCACCTCTCCAACTGCAAGCATTCTAGCGGATGCTGATGAGGCATTGCTAGCACTGAGACGAGATTAGCTTGGACTTCGATATGCGTGCACGGTGAGTCCCCTCTAAATCCGGCATACAAGACCCTATTGGGGCACCGTACGCATGCACTGTTTCGTGTTACACGTCACAGTGCTCTGCCCCGTTCTGTGTGATGCTACGTGAGCTAGTGGAAGGGAGCAGTATCCAGATACACAGCATTCGAAAGACGGCAATGCAGTCCGCTCCCCTTGGGAATTAGTGCAGCTTTCAGTGGACATGACAATGTCTGCGACTCATAAAGACGAAGTTATCTCGGAGTTAGTTTTGCTGAAAACCTTAGAACACATTGACACATATCACACATGTACTGCCACTTACACCGATGGGTCGATAACTGTTCATGGTGTACGTTGTGCATTTGTAAGCACAGCCAAGACCAGATCGTTTACGCTTCCTCCTCGCCCAACAGTTTACACTGCCAAATTCATGGCAATCACGGAAGCTTTGTGCTTCATTGAAGTGGAGAACGATGTCGATCACATTATACTTTCAGACTATCTAAGTATCCCTTGTGCGATGAAGATGCTTTATCTACATGACCCTATGAAGCAAGATGTCATATTGCGACTAAGCTTGAGTGAGCAGGAAAATGTAACATTCTGTTGGATACCGAGCCACGTCAGTATAGCTGGGAACGAGTTTGCTGATCAATCAGGGAAGCATGCTGTGTGGAGCCAATACATCTGTGTACTGCCTATCCCTGCAGCACACCTTGGCTAGACAATTTAAGTCTTTTCTAGAAGTGTTCACAACTTTGGGACTCAACTGGCCAAAACAAACAGGGAAGCACCAGGTCAAATATGGGGTGATGGGAGTCTTTATTCAGTTTTACGAAATGAGGTGATGATTGGCAGGATACGAAATAGGATCCACCTATGCCACCCATGGCTACTTGCTGTGGAATGAGAACAGACAATGTGTCCTTGTTATGATATCCAATTGAGTCAAAGCCCCCTTTTTGTGTGCCATCATTACTCAGTGCAGAAGACAATACTTTGGATGACGAAGTCCACTCTGACTGTGGAAAATTTTTTAGGTGTTGGGTCACATGTGGTTCAGAAAGGACAAATATTCAAGTTTTTCTTGCAAATACAAATTGCTGTCATCTATCCAAGGAGGTAAAGCTATTGCACTGGATTAGGCATAGTGAATACTCATTACATGTGCAAGTAAACCTGGCTGGAACCTGAAACCTAGATGGAAAAGAACACTGTTATGAGGACTATATCAACATGGTCAATGCACCATAAAGTGTATATAACTAACTATTGTGTTTGATGGTGTTCACAAGAAAAGTTTTCCACACATCCATTGATAAAGAATAGATTATGATTGGTTAGGTTAATTTTTTAGTTGGATAAATTGGAGGCAAAACACAACACTGGATGAAAATACAATTTGTTTTTCTTCAGGTTATGCTAGTTCAGTTTTTTTTTTCACTTTGTAAAATGTTGAAGAGATGTTTGGTTGAAACATTTAATATTTTTGCTGAACTTTAATTTCTTAAAGGAGAGGTTGGGCTAAGTTAGGTTAGGCTCCTATATTCTCATAATTATTTGTATGCTATATTGGCTAACCCAATGTACCTTCCATGGTGTGATTTGGCATTATGACTGAAAATTATGCATTTGCAAAGGAAATGAGTGGTCACATGGTATTAATCATCCTCATAAACATTGTATTTGAAGAGAAATCCAAGAATTCTTGAAAACCATTA